>VMDR010002562.1:0-88906 GCA_007922815.1 Macrotus californicus
GGACACCTGCTCTGATGGACGAACACCCGCTCCAATGGACAGATACCTGCTCTGATGGATGGACACTGGCTCTGGTGGGACAGCGAGGTCCCCCTTCTCCTGTGGCCACACCCAAGTTTCGATGGTGGGGGCACTGGCTGGCCACCCCTGCTGTGGAAACCCGCCAACTTAAATACTGCTTCCCACCACTCCCGGGCTCTGCCACCCAAGCGTCCAGAGCTGTTGTAGGGGAGCGGTGGGACTTGGCCGCTTGCCTGGCGGTGCGGTGTGGGGGAGTGAAAGAAGGGCTTGAAGGCTCAGGCCTTGGGCTCAAGTCGCATTCCGCTCTGCCCATGGGAGATGCTCAGTGGACACCTGTTGAGCTGAAATGAGTTACTTGCCTAGCAATTTACTGCAAAGTCTGGCCTCTCTGTTTTTATGCTGACGCACCCGCTCTCCAGGTGGGCTCTGGCTCCCCGGGAGCCTGAACAAAGGCTGCCCATCTACCAACCCAGCAGCTCTGAAAGGATTCTCTCTCTGAAGGAGGTTAAGGCAGGGCGTGAAGGGTTAATAAGTCAGCCAAGGGACCCGGACCCGACCCCTCAGACAGGGGAACGGGAAGCAGCCCCAGTCCGCTCCTGCTGGTCCCCATCTGGTGTTTCTCAGGGATCATCCACCCGTCGCCTCTCCCTGCGGCTCTGTCTCCAATCTCTTTTCAGGAGACCCTTAACCTCTGAGTCCCTCCTGCAGGTGTCCTGAGAAAAATTCCCAACATTCAGAGACTCGTGACCACATCAGAGCATACAGCTGCCTTAACCAGGCTCAGCTCACAACAGACCTAGAGAGTCGATCACTGAACCGGGAACCATCAGAGAGAATGACTTTCATTTGCAGGAAGAAAACACAACGGTGTTTGGGCCCCTGCTTGGCGGTGGAGGCGGCCTGCCCATGCAGGAACAGGGCACCAGAAGTTCAGAGCCAGCAGGGGCTGGGGGTCTCCTTCACACGCGGGGCAAGAGGACGTTTCCACGTGTGGCTGTGCCGGGTTCCGGCTTCGAAATGCGGAGTGACACCAGTGATCCCTGTGTTGATTTCAGTTTTTTCCAAGTCACAGTTTTTAAAAATCTATTTTCTTTCCTGCTGAAAATGATGTTGGAGCAAACAGATTTATATTAAGCTTATGAGGCAGAAAATTGAACTTTTAGTCAAACCATCATGTATTTTAATTGGTCCATGTAACAAACAACGAGTCTGACGGGCTGTCGGTCCCTCCAGTGACCGTCTTTTTGGGACTGTACTGGCCGGCCAACCACCTCCTAGTGGGATGACACCTGAACCCTCCTCCTCTGGCCCAATGTGTCTCACCTGCGAGGGGTTCACCGTGGGAATTACTCCTGCGCAGTCCACAGCCTCTAGGTAAGCTTGGCGTGGCCGAGTATTTCGTCCGTCTGCAGGAGGCAAGCTTCCACGGCCTATATTCTGGCCTCTCCCCTCCTTCCCTCAGGGAAGGAAATTCCACTGACATGCAAATGGAGAAGAAGGGAAATAAAAAAGAGATCTCTATTTCAGCATGACATTTTTGGCATGACTAGGTTTGGGGACAGAAAATGGAAATCTCCGAGAGCTAGTTCTGAGTTAATCCCCGAATCTCCAAGCAGGTAACACGCTAAAGGCTTTCCTGTACCCGAACACACTGAGATTCCGTCTGTACAGGAACATGGACGTCCTCTTGTCACAATGTTCTCGTTGTGATTCAAGGTGCAAAGAGCCTCCGGTAAAGGCTTTAGCTGTCTGATGAAGGGAGAGGTGAGAGAAACGGGGAGCAGTGCCGGCCCCGGGAGGACTGGATGGGAATAGGCTGTGGGAGTGGGAGCCCCCCTTCCCTTTGGTGGTGACAGGCCCCGCTGGAGGAAGGCAGCCTGCCCGCTGCGTGACCTGTTCTGTTTGCAGGGACAGGCTCCTGCGGGTCGCGTGCTTGCTGACCGCGCACGGGTAGGAACCCAGACAGAATTCTTTAGCATTTCTCTTAGTGAAAATCCCAGCAGTGGACTTAGGATGGGTATGAGAGATCGTTCACTGACCACAGACCAAGAAGGACGAATGTTTGGGCCCAATGTTCGGTACCAAGACCACCTCACCCTCCCAACACCCTCCTGAACGAGCTGCCCCGTCTCCAACCTACTGCACCCCTAACCCCACCATCGGAAAAGAGAAGTGTTTTCCCTTTGTTAACAATCCCGGTTTATCCGCATGAATAGCACACACGTTGCCTCTGGCACCCCCTGATGCCCCACTTTCCTTCTCTGCTGGCTTACGATTCTCACGTGGTGACCTCCCCAGACCGCTGGTCGCAACAAGCCCCGAGTTTGAGCAGCCTGCCCTGCGCCGGGTCAGTCACATCCACCACCCGGGCCAGTGCCAGGGGCAGCTGGTGGTGGGCAGCTCCACCAAGACCCAGCTCCGGGGAGACAGCGAGTCCGAGGGCTAGAGGACAGCTCTAGTCCAGCCCTCAGGCCTTACGTAGGACAAAGCCAAGGCCGCAGAGGTGTGCGGCCCAGGTTGGCACTGTCTCTGCCTCCACGCTGCCCACTCACACCAGTCCACCATCACAGCTGCCTCCTGGGAGCGGTGCCTCGGCCAAGCGCCCGCACCTGGGAGACCCGGGCAGCGGGAGGCGCAGGAGTCAGAAGGCCAGACTGCTCCAGGTGGCCCCTGAGAAGCTTCTCTGAGGACCCCCCCACACCGCCACTGTGCCTCGTCTCTGCCCTCACCTTCCGCCGTCCCCAGGGGCATGTGCCTTCTCGCACGGGTGATTTGTGCGGGCTGTTTCCCACGGGCAGGCGCTGTGCTCGTCAGTCTCTTTACGTACGCTTCACTTAATTTTCACGCGAACCCCGCGAGAATGGGCGTCTCCAAAGCTCCACTCACAGATGAGGAAGTCACGGCAGGCGCAGCCGCTGCCCAAGGCCTCGGAGCTGGGCTATGAATGGAGACCATCCCACTGCGGGCCCCGGCGCCGGGCCCACCGGTCATAAACCAACAGAAGCGCTGCGCAGCGAGTCTACGTGAGCAAGGCGTCCACTTGGCCAGGCCCCGTGGGGCTGGGGCTCCCGCCCAGGTATGATCTGTGCCCATTTATTTACCCAGCAGGGCGAGTGTCCTCAGCAATGTCAGCAGTGGGCTGAGGGGGGGTCATAACTTCCTTTCCGTGTGTGCCAGGGACCGCTTTGGCAGTCTGGTGAAACTCGGGCACTTTTTACCTGGATAAATGCCTAAGATAAAAAGCACCAAATTACAAAGGAAACCAGGTACAAAGCGAACGAGCAAACAAGGGTTGAAGTGTTGTGACTAGTGTTGCACATGCTTCTGTAGTGACACATCAGACAGCGAGGTGCGGTGGAGTCTTCGGTGGCTGCAGTGACCCTGAAGCAGGGCCAAGCGTATAGGAGAAATACCTGCGATTCCTGTTGGCGATGGGGTCACGTGACATCTAACGCCACTGTGATTTGTGACCGAGGAAAATGCCACATTCAGTGAGAGGCTAGTGAAAATACAGAAGTACTTTTTCCCATTTGAGTCTCAGGTACCCCCAAATTCTCTCTGTGAACCCTGTAGGGGTCTGTGAAAGAGGGAGCACTTGCTTGAGGGCTGGAGACCCCAGGAGTAGAGATTATTTTTTTATCACATTCTCCTTTGATTCTTTAGCTGTGGAAAACACACAACATAAAACTGACCAATTTTAGGGGTGCAGTGCACACAGCTGCGCAGCAGCTCCCTGGGACTTTTTGATCTTCCCAACGGAAACTCCTGCCCAACAAACACCGACGCCATCGCCCCACCCTGCAGCCCTCGGCGCCCACAGGCCCCTTTCCGTTTCCCGAGTTTGTCTACTTTCAGTGCCCGGTGTAAGTGGGTGGAGGCAGCGTCCGCCCTCTTGTGTCTGGCTTAGTTCTCCTAGGGCAACGTCCCCAGGGTTGATTCATGCGGTGGCACCCGGCAGGAGGGGGCAGGTCTCATGAAGCCATTTCACATTTGGGCCCCAACAGCATGGGGCTGGGAAGTGACGCTGGTAATCGACCCACGCTCCCCTGGCTCCAGTCCCCAGGTCCCCCGCACATCCCCTATACAGCACGCAGGCTTAGGGAGCAGTCTCCACCATGTGGCAGTGAAAAGTTTCCTTTTGAAATAATTGGGTTGTCAAGATGTCACACAAGTCGCCATCCTGAGAACCAGGGGCGAGAGGGGAAAGGCAGTGCCTTCCAGGGGCCAGAGCTGGAGGGAACCGGGGGATGCAGCCCGGACCACTTGTCCCCGACCCTCCGTCTCACTCCGCGGAGCGTAAACCATGTGCTGTCACGTCCACATGCTGGCGTGCCATTGCCACGAAACACTCGCACTCTCGCACTGCTGTCCCAGCCGCTGGGACTGCGGGCAGGGCGGCAGCCTCGTGTCTGCGGCGCTCCTCCTAAGAAAGCAACGGGACACGCAGAGGTCCGGGCAGCCGGCAGCGAATCTGGACCACGCGCAGTGACTGTGAACGGTCGTGGTTAGTTCTGGGTGTGAGGTTTTGACACAGCGTGCCACCTCTGTGCAAGGCTGGTGAGAGTGACCCACGTAGCTGCCACAGGGGATTAAAGTCACTGCACTGCACAGGTCTTCAGTGGAAGCCACACTCTCCGAGCTAAACCGGGCTGCTTCTAATTTCTGAACCCAACCCCACTTCACGTCGGAGCTGGGGCTTTGCAAGTGCTCATTTGAAGAGAAACACTGGCATTTTGTTGCTTGTGGGGCTGTAAGCAACATGTGGCGTCAAGATGTGCTGTTAAATGTGAGATTCCCTCGTGAGTGAGGAGGTGGAGCCCTTTCTCACTGGCTTCTCGACCTGTTTGATGTCCTCTTCTGTGAAGAGCCTGCTCAGAATTCGCGTCCAGTTTTAAAAATCGTGTTGTCTCTTTCCTATCGACTCGTAGAATTAAATACACATACGCTAGATATAAGTCCTTTGTCAGGGTGCGCGTGTGTGGTGTGTGTGCATGCATGCGAGTGTGCCTGTGTGTACATGTCTAAGGTTGGCTTTGCCATTCTCTTACAGCGTCATTTGTTAAATCAAAGTTCTTAGTTTAATTAAACTCTGTTTATCAGCCTTTCCTCGTGTCCTGCTTTAGAGACGGCGGCCTACCCTGAGGTCCTGTGACTTCTTCCAGAAGTTGTAGTTTCACTCCTCACCTTCAGGCATCGGACCCAGCATGAGTGAGTCTCTGTGTGTGGCGTGAGCCACGGGCCAAGGCCCTCCTTCTCCTTGTGAGGTGGCGCCACCGATGGGAAAGACCTTCCTTCTGCCTCGGAATCGCTCTGGTGTCCTTGCGCGGCTGTCGGTTGGGTTGTGGACCAGCTTCTAGACCCTCCTCCGCTCCACAGCACCGCCTCGTCCTGCACCCACATGGGGTTAACTGCGTAGCTTTGGGATCAGTTTTGTTTTTCTTCTTCAGGACGGCCTTAGTTATTCTAGGTCCTTCCATTTCCATGAAAGTTTTACAAATAACGTGTCAATTTCCACCCATCAATAAAAGCTATTGGGGTTTTTACTGGGATTGCCTCAGCCCCACAGATGAATTTGGAGGGGGTGATATATGTATATTAATGTCACTTATCTGGTTGGATGTTCATGGTGTATTCCTTCACTGAGGCTGGCCTTCCTGTACTTCCCTCAGTGGTTTTCAGACATTTTCTGTGGGTAGGTCTTGCACATCTTCATTTGGGTTATTCTCCGTAGTTGGTGATTTTAAAACTGTATAATTGTTTGCTTCTTTTAAAAAATAGATTTACTTCCTTGTTGAAATTCTCCAACTTCTATTTGACTACCATTTCCTAGATCTTTTGGAACATGTTTTTCATGGTTACTTTAAATTCCCTGCTAATATCGGTATCTGAAACACCTACACACTTTTTCCTGCTAAACATTCTCACTTGAATTTCAGTAACTGGGCCCTTTTTATTTTTTACCATATTTTTACATGCCTTGTAATTTTCAGTTAAATGCCAGAGGCCGAGACTTCCGAGGATGCTCTCTCCTTCTGAGGTTAAGCCCTCTTCTGGCGGGCAGAGCCTCGCGGCCCTGCGAAAACTGGATTCTGCACTTGTTTGGGAGGCTCCTCTATCCCAGTTTTCCCGAGTCCTGTGGCCCGTCCCCACCCCCACCCCCCCGCCACCCCCCAAGTACCATGCTGACTCTCCAGACATGACCCTTCTGAAGTTTCAGTGCAAACCCTGGCAGAGCCACCAGGTGGCCTCCACCTTCGTGGGAAGGGATTAGGCTCTGCCTCCCCAACTGCTGGCGTCTCTGGTCAGCTCTCGGCTACCCGCTGACTTCTGCTTTTTTCCTCTCGTACCCTGTGCATACTCAGCTCAGGGGTCCAGCTTAGGGGACGTGTGGGTAGAGTTCTGCTCTGCTTCTCTGCTGCTCTCCCTCCTCCAGGGCTTGGCTACTCCAAAGGACTCCAAACTCTGACTTCTGTCTCTTTAGCCCGGTGAGAATGTCGTTTGGTACACCTGCATCCTGCCTTCTGTGAGCGTCTTCAGGAAAACATCTGGAGTGAACGTGGACCGCACGCGGGGGGCTTTCCTTCTAGGCCCACCCGTGTTCATTGTCTCCAGCGCCCACACACGAGTGCTTTACGTACTCTGTCCGGTATCAACAGCTGTCTTCGGAGTCAGCGTTCTATAATGCAAGCGACTCTATCATGGCTGCGTGCGCAGAAATGTTTCTGTGGGAAAGCAACACAGAACTTGCCCCAGTCCCTTCTCAGGAGGCACCGACTTGTCCCGACTCTGAGGTCGGTGTGGGAAGGAGGGGAAATGAGGGAAGATTGACGGATATTCACTCAGCACGGACCCCGTGGGCAGATGGAGTGGGGGCAACGTGTAACATTTGAAAATAGTATGAGAATTGTATTTAAGGAATGAACTCTGATAATTTGATGAACCAAACTCATGCCGTTTCGTACTCATTTCAAAGGAAAAGTGAAATCACGTGTGGCTCCGGAACTTTCTTGGGTGCCGTGACTTTCGTGGGACAGACCCCTGGTGGTCAACACTGACCAGAAGGAAAAGCATGTGCAACCCGAACTGTCCTAGAACTTTGAGATAAAAGTAATTTAAAACAATTAATTGTTAACAACTCAGAGGTCGGGCAACAGTTTGTGTGAGCCGTGTAGGGGGATGGGACGGAGAAGAAAGGAGAGATGTGTAAGTGGGAGGGAGGGGCGGTTCTCGGACCCAGAAGAGCTTCGCTCTGGGGGGTAGGAGTAGCTGCAAGAGCCCTCCTGGGGTCGGCCCGCCTGTCCCTCTCCGCGTCTCCTTGCCTTCTATTCAGTGACCCTCAGAGGCTCCCAGAGTCCTGGTGCAGCTCAGGGTCCTCACACCTTGTGCCAGGCCTGCCATTAGCCAGGGGACCTGGCCTGGGTGCAGTGTGCATGGGAGCCGCAGCGCCACTGCTGGATGGTGCCCTTCACCAGGTCACCTGGGAAGCCTCTAGAAGGCATTGCCTGTAGGTAGCAGGAGACCAAGCTTGGAAGGCTCGGGCAAGAAAAACGAGTCACTGTCTCATTTGTCAGGGGGTCTAAGGCACCACCTCTATAGGGCTGGCTTGGTCCTGGCTCGATGATGTCATGAGTAACCGGGCCCTCTCTCCCCAGCTCTCTACTCTGCCACCTCCGACATGGCACTGCTCTCTTGCTGCTTCTCTTGGTTCCCCGAGTCACATCTGGACACAACCTCTGATGGAAGGAAAGGAACTTCTCTTCCCACGTGAATCTTTTTATTAGCTAGTAACCCTTTCCCAGCAGCCCCTGCAGACCTCGCCTTGTGAATTACTGGACACAGCTGGGTCACCTGATCCCACTCAGCCAACCCCCAGCAAGCAAAGCGTGGCCCCTGTGACTAGCCCCTCAGATCTGAGAGCCCCAGGAGGGACTGAATTCTGCCCATGAGCCCGGAATGGGTACGAGGAGGTACGGGGTGGGGGGAACAGCTCCGGTGCCGGCTACGCCTCCTGTGCTTTGCCTGCAAAGTGGGGGACCGTCGTGGCTGGTTTATAGGTCGTGGTGAAGGCTAAATGCAGGAATTCACGGAGCATCCCTCCAGAGTTCCTCCAGGACCTGTTTTTGAACCTCTGAGCATCTCCTGGACACTCGATGGACAGCAGGTCCTGCAGCCAATCGGGCAGCATGGCCTCCTCCTGCCGCACAGCTCTGCTGCCTGCGTTGTCTCAGCGCCCCCCCTGCAGCCACCAACAAAAGTGTATCCGCACCCAGTCTCTACTCACTCGCTCACTCACCCATTCATTCACTCACTCACCCATTCATTCACTCACTCACCCATTCATTCATTCACTCCCTCACTCATTCACTCCCTCACTCATTCATTCACTCTCTCCCTCATTCATCCACTCACCCATTCACTCATTCACCCACTCATTCACTCACCCATTCACTCATTCATTCACTCACCCATTCATTCATTCACTCACCCATTCACTCACCCATTCATTCACTCATTCACTCATCCATTCACCCACCCATTCATTCACCCACCCATTCACTCACCCATTCACTCATTCATTCACCTGCTCCTTCACTCACTTATTCATTCATTCACCCATTCATTCATTCACCCGCTCATTCACTCACCCATTCATTCATTCACCCACTCACTCGCCCATTCACTCATTCATTCATTCACCCGCTCATTCACTCACCTATTCATTCATTCACCCACTTATTCACTCACCCATTCATTCACCCACTCATTCATTCACTCACTCACTCACTTATTCACTCAGTCATTAATCCATCAATCACAACACCTTTCACCCCTGGGATCTCACTTTACAGACAGTAAAACTGAGGTTTGGGGAACAAGACGTTCGAGGCGACAGAACTGGTAAGTGGCCCAGCTGGACGCAGGCTAGGTCCGTCTGCCACCACAGCTTGCGACCCTTTGTGACCTGCTTTCCTGCCAGCTTGTTCAGCGTCACACACACCAGGCTCAGCCTACTGGAAGGGGTGTCCACTCACAGCCCCGGGCTGGAGAAGCGGTCCATGCCCGGGACCTGCGGCAGTCCCGCGCTGCGCCAGCAGGTGGCAGGCTGGGATCAGCCGAGCTCGCCACCTCCAAGGGGAAGCCAGGCTCATCAAGGGTGAGAATGCATTTCTTGGCAAATGGCAGAAACCAGACTCAGCGCATTGGGCCCGCTCTGCAGGAAGTGAGAGGTGAAATAATCTGCGAGTCGGCCTCCTCACTGTAGAAAAGTGTGCTCCCGTCGTCTGTATGAGCTTCTCCCCGTCAGAGTGTGAACGGTAGGGCTGTCCCCTGTCCTTGCTCATGCTCCCTTCTGTTGGCACCTTCACCGTGACCTCCCTGTGGCGCAAGGCGTGAGTCTGAGTCCTTGTCTCTGAGCTGGTAGTGCCTGGGTGGGGCGGCTGCGTGGTGGGGACCGCCGGGCGGGGCCGGCGGAGCACCGTGGGGAATGACCTGGCACAAGGGGCTCCGGGTCTGTCGTGGCTGCTCTCGGAGCCTGGGCGTCCCCTCAGTGACAGGACGACAGTGGTGACTCCTGCACTTGTGGGCCATGTTGTGAGGAAGACAGCTGCAGGAACAGGACTCACCAGAGACAGTTGTTATGTTTAGGGGGCGGAGCCAGAGTGGCAAACCATGTTAGAGGTGGGTGCTTTCCGAGAAGGGTCGAACCACGGAGTGACAGGGGCAGAATGTCGCAGACCCCGCAGGGCCACTCCTCCCTGGCTGGCTCCTGCCCACAGCGCGGTCACCTTACACGGGAATCCCTGAGGGACCGACTGTCTTAGCTCCGGCCCTGCCCTCTGCAGCCCCCATTTCTAACAGTGCTTTTTGTACCTGGGCTTCAACCTGCCTGTCCCTTGGCCACCAGGTCCCGCCTACTGTGCCAAGCACCAGGGGCGCAGCGTCTGCAGGTTCACTCCTGGAACCCAGCGTGCCTGGCACACACTCACCGCTCTGCCTGGTGCTCCCCGGCCCGCCCCTCTTCCCTGGGCAGAACCACATGCCCTCCGGGGCCCCTCCTCCCAGAAGACCTCCCCCTGCCCACCTGCACATCCATCTCCCGCTGCTCTGACCAGGCAGACCGCTGGACGCGCAAGGGCTTGGACTTGTCCTGGCGAGTCACCCTGTGTACCCCTACAGTGAGAACGGCGAGCGCACTGCCTTACAGACGCCTCTCACGGGGTTTCTACTGCTCGCTTACCCGGGCCCAGCACTCACAGGTGGAACCCACCCTCAGGTTAACTTTGAGCAAAGCCAGAGTCACTGACCGGGGGCCGCCGCTGCCACATGCGCAGAACCTCGTAGCTTTCTGACCATCAGATGCCAGCGCCCGGCATTCACAGGGTGTTGTACGAGCCAGAAACACACATTTCGTCAAACAAAGAGATTCCTTTCTGCCCAGCTGGGGCGCTACCTGCAGGACAGGGAAGAAACAAAACAGGAGAAAACCTGAGCGGGACAAGATGAGGCTGATGAAGAACGAGACACTGACCCCATCTGTCGGCAGGAGAGCCCAGGAGCTCTCATGGGCACGCCCCCCCTGCCCCCCAGCTCCAGGGCTCTGCCTGTCAATGGTGAACAGTGCCTGGCTCCAGGACTCCACTTCTTTCTGCTTTACTTTCATGACTCTCCAAAGGAGCACCAAGCTGTGTGCTCTGTCCCTGCCAGGGTGGATGCGGTTGCAAAGCTCCTCTCAGTCCCAAAGGAAGGTGACTATCCCTGCAGCCCCAGGGGACTGGGCTCCAGTTCTCAGGCCTTTTGTGTGAGCGCTGGGAAACCCCAGGGTGAAATGTCACCTCGCTGCAGAGTCAGGGACCTTCCTCCTCAGCAGGGCCTGGTCTTGCGCTGTCACCCGGGGGGGGGGGGGGGGGGCCCTGCTGGCCGTGGGAAGCAAGCGCAGAGAGCTGTGCTTTTCGGGTGAGAACGCCTGCTTTGGAAACTAAGGCTCAGATGGGCAGGATTTCAGGAAGGGGTGGTCACACCGGGTCCTGTGGCGCACAATGGCCAGAGAAGACCAAGCTAGCAATAGACTGCGTCTCCCTTTGTAAAGCAGGTTAACAATTAGACTCGAGTCTTGATCCAAAATTGAAGTTAATTTAACGGGGAGTACTGAGAAAAGTCTCCTTGGGGAAATACCAGGAAGGTGCAGCTGTTTTTATTTTTTTCAACATGAGGTCAGAAGTGAGCTAACCCCACCTGAGCACGCCTGCTGGGAGGCCTCCCCCCAGGCCCTGCCTCCCCGGCCTCATCACTCTGGTGTCTCTCAGTGTCAGGCCCCGGTCCTGGGGTGGAATGCACGCAGACACACAAGTGAGTGGAGGGAGGATTCACACTCATGTGCCCAGGAGCTGGGCGCCCTGTTCGTGGACAGGGCATTGGGGCCAGTGGCCCATGGTGGGGGAGGGGCCTGGGCCTGTTTCCTCTCCGTAGCTGCTGCTTCTGCTCTGCCTGAGGGACCCCAAGACCCATGGCTCGTCCCGTGCAAAACCGCCCTTCTCCTGAGCTCTCCTGCTCCCAGCCCACCCTTTCTCTTCCTGTCTGACACCAGATTTCAGAAGGAGAACCTGCACTGCCTGCCAAGGATCTGCTCTTCCCAGTCCCACAGCGTCGGGCTTTGTGTTTGGGTTTCCACCCCCAGAGCGCGCCACGCCTGCCCTGCCAGGGTCAGCAGGTGGTCCAATCTGGTGGCTGCCCCTTGGCCCTCCAGCTGCTGGGCTTCAGGAGCAAGGGCACTTGGCACTGTGGGCCGTCCCCTCCTCAGACGGCCTCTCCTCGAGTCCCTGGGTGCCCCTGTGGGCTCCGCTCTCCTCCTGCACTGCGCTGCCCCCCACGCCCGCCCCCAGCTCTCACGCTCCCACAGTTCCGGCCATGACCTTCTCCCGGGAGTCAGTGCTTCGTCTTCCGCTTGGACTCTGGGGCCTCGCTCTTGTCTGGGCCTCCACGTGCCCGTCGGGCGTCTCTGCCAACACACTGAACTCTGTGCACAAACCCAGACACAGACGTCTTCCTTTCCCTCCCTCTGTGCCCCCTTCCTGTCCACTGCGCCGTCACAGCCCCTGCCACTCAAGGTGCTCTCTCTCCTTGCCTGTGACAGACAGTTGCTATGACAGAGGCACAGAATCCTGGAGTGTTTGATCTCAACAGGAATAGAGGTGGCACCTTGGAGCAGGAGGCCTGGCGGTAAAGAACAGCTGTGGCCTTGGGCTGGTGTCGATCTGGACTTGCACGTTGGCTTAGTCTCTCATTTGCTGAGTGACCTCTGGGAAGTTACCTAACTTCTCTGTGCCTCAGTTCCACATCTGTCAGACAGAAACAATACCCTGCAAGATTAGCATCGGCACCAACTGGAGGCTGTGTGTGACATTACCAGAGAGCCTAGCACTTATGAAAGGCTCGGTGAGTAACGTTTAGTACAAGGATTCCGCCCTAGACTTGTCAGATGCTGAGAGCGAGGACTGTGGAGATCCCATGATTAAGTCCCAGCGAGAGAACTGGGACCAGAACCAGTCTGACGACTTCAAGGCCCGTGGGCCTGGAGGGAGCGATGACTGGAAACCGTCAGGAAACTGTCTCTGGAGAGGATTATTTTTAGATTGTTACTTGGGGAAGGGACCGTGTCTCTTGAACTTGCTGTCAAGCCTGGATTATTTGTGCTAAGTGGGACCAAGAACAGCTGGTTAAATGAAAGTCATACACAGTCCAAACGCCACTAAGCTGCACCTTTGCCCTTTCCCACAACGGTGAGTGGCGTGCTGGGGCCCCCCACTCGACGTGGAAGCAGGACAGGAGGAACAGAGGAGTCCCGGCAGCGCATCACAAGCAACGCCGTCTCAGAGGAAATCTGGAAGGAAATTCTGGACGACGGAACTGGACGAGGACGTGGCAGTGACTAAAGACGAGCAAACGGCACCGCGCCTCCTGTTACCAAGGTCTAAAGAGAGCCCTGTGCTCGGGGGGAAGTGACTTCCTGCTCCCCGATGCTGCTCTTCATGTTGACTGATCTTGTCAACTTCATTAAACCCAACAGGAAATATCCCCAGCACGGCAGCTCATTTGTCTTGACGTGTCTTGAGAGAGAGGTCTTTCTTCCTCTGCAACTGGGCCCGCCGCCTCCCGCCCGCCCGTGCCCCAGCGGAAGGGGCGTCCGCTGTTGGAACGCCCCTTCGAAAGTAAGTGGAGTCTGCATGTCTGGAGGGCGGACCGTAAAGTCTTCTATTTGAAGCCCACACTTGCCCTGGGATGCCTGGATACACTTTCATTCAGTTCTTAAGTCTTTCCAGACTTTTGAGAAAGTCAACCACGTGTGAAGGTTTCTTTAGCTCGACTTCATCGATCAAAGCTGACTCACGGGGGGGCGGGGGCGAATAAGGGGTGTCCCCTCAGGAGGCACGATGCATATGGTAGGTTCTGCATGTTTCTAAAATCCGCAGCCTGGGGGCGCAATTTGAGTTGCATGATTTGTCAGGGTGACTCCTCATTTCCACCTAAAGTTTGTTTCGGTACATCTGGTTTGAAGGGACCGAAGCCAGCGGGGCCACTCAACAAAGACCGACAGCCTGTGACAGCTTCCGGGGGAGCAGGGCCAGCACGGCCCCCACGCACAGCCTCGCTGCCAGAATGTGAGTGAGTCTCGGGTCGCATTTTGGCAGACACATTAGTGTTTATCCCTATGCGTGGAAAACAAATGCAAAGCTACTTCAAAGGCAGAATGGACCAGCCTGGTAAGTAGTAGGTCAAATTCATTATAAAGTCCACAGGTGCAGGACCGGGGGCCTCGAGAGCTGAAGGTGGGTGTGCCAGATTCTCACACCTAACTCAGCACCACTGAAATGTATTGGTCGATTCCTGACTGGGATGCCCGGTGTCTAAGTAATCCCCCCTGAAGGGCAGATTCCTAGTCAGGACACTGTCGATGTCACCCAGCTGCTGCTCAGTTGCTGCACGGGCATTGAGTGTCGCACATTCTGCTGCGCAGCCGCGCGAGGCGTCATGAGCCCCTGAGCTCCCGGCCCATCGGCAGATGCTGACAAGCCCAGTGCGGCATCGCCACGCACACCCGGCTCCCCCGCATCTCCAGAGCCCCGGGCTTTGTACGGTTCTTGTCACACGCTCTCCTCGCATGACCGTCACAGTCCCCTAGCGGCCTGTCCCGACCTTCTGCCCTTCCTGTCACCCTGTCCCTCGGGGCGTGCTCATCAATGGCAGCTGTCATGTTGTGAATGGCAGGGCTGTCAGACACACGGGGCCTCCAGTCACATGTGAGTGTCAGGTAAACAGCGAGTGATGTCCGGCCCGTGCAGCGTTCGGAACGTACCCCAGTTCTCTGCTGTTGGTCTGAATTTCAGATGTAACTGAGCGTCCTGGGTTCTGTTTGCTAGTGCCGGCCAGCAAGCAGGGCTGCCGTCCACCTGTTCACACGTCTGTCCCTCACCTGCCCGGGAGCACGACTAGACCCCAGGCCTGGCAGCGAGCTCTCCCCGAGTACAAGGTGCTTAAATGGAAGCAGAGGGGAAGAGAAAGATCAAAGAGGAGTGACAGCGCTGCTTCTCTCTGTCCTCTTGGGAAAATTAAGCCCTTCGGGCCACCTCCCAGGTACAGATGACAGTGTGCCCTAACCCCAGCAGCGTTTCAGAAGTGTATTTCCATCCCAAGTTGCATATTTTCATTCAAAATGAGACGAGAAAGTAGGGACAGAGTACACGAGTGCTTCCCAGTGTGGAGGCCAGGAGTCTTGTCTGGCACATAGAAACAGTAACGACAATGGAATGTCACGCACTGTGCACCCCCAGGAACACACTAGGGACGTCCCCACTGAAGTCTCACAGGCCCTCAGAGGGGGGTGCTCACTGCAAGGCCTGGACTGTGTCACTCCCCAGCTCTGTGCCATGTCAGCTCTGGTCCCACCCAGGAGTCCACTTTCTTCCCAATGACCCTGGAGGGCAAGCTCCAGAGAGGACTATCCAGAGCCCTGCCTTGTCCACAGAAGCTGAGGCGCGGTGTTGCCCGGCTTCAGCGAGGGGTTGGACTCCGACCTCCCTTCTCCTTCGGAAGCTCTTTGCCTGTAAGGGAGGCTCAGACCTTTGTCTCAGACCTGTTAAGTGCTTCGAGAGCTCATGGGTCTAGAGCATAAGGATGTGCAGAAGAGGGAGGGCTGGTGCGAGCCCACAGGTTGGGCCTCGGGTAGGAGGCACCGTGTAGCCTTGCCCTCCCTTTCCGTGAGCCGGTGTGGCAGCCACCCGGAAGCCAACAGCTTGGGTGACAGCCCTCAAATTGGCACTGTTAGGGTCCGAACAGACCCAATAAGCTTTAAACGCTTTGTCCCCCTGTGAGTCCTAGTTTAGGCAGCTTGGTTGCTCTGGAGACCAGAGGTGCCTTACACTGGACGTCCAAGAGGACGTGCCGACTAAAGGTGAGAGCAGGGTCCGAGGTCCTCGTCCCGCCCAGCCACCCCTTCCTGTGAGCCTGTCCATAACCACCCCCTTACAGTCCTGCTGCGGCGAAGCAGGAGTGAAACACATCCTCTCTGGGCTCCTGTGAGCACCACGGACAAGGTGTTCTCCAGTCCTCGCTTCCCCCAAAGAGGCCGGCAAACCCACCATTGTGATCCGATGATGTTCATGGAAAGTGCTCACGAGAACTGCACCCAGGAACGGGGTGGCCTCACACTGTCTGCATGCTCGCTGCATCTCAGAGGAGGGGCCGGACCGCGGCCAGGCAGACACGGGTGAACTCAGGAAGGCCAGCAGCACCAACGGGAGCGCCGTAGTCCCCTCCAGGCAGAACCAAGGCCCAAAGTTAAAAGGAGAAGGTGTGTTTCCCGGGCACCTGTTCGGCCTGGGGCCCGCAGGGTCCGTGCCTTGAGGGTCTGGACGTAAGAAATGAGATGGATGGGGGCGAAAACAGAGCAGGCGATAAGCTGGGCCCGAAGAAACGTCAGAATTCTGCATCAGGATCCTGCCGCTGGTGCGGCCGGGCCTCAGCCAAGATGCCCGATGAGTACAAGGAAGAGTTTTTACGTCGGCAGTGAACAGGGGCCAGTGGAGAAAAATTACTAGCCAATAGCACAGGGGCAAAAAAGAGTCCTCACCTCATAGGGCTGTTTTGTGCTTTAAGTGGATGTTTTCATCAGAAGCTCTGCTTTGTTCCCAGAACCGGGCCCACTTCTTTCCGACATCCTTCTTCATGCCTCTCGCCTACCCCCAGTTCCTCTCTTGATCATCCCTTCCTGATCAATCGGCAATTGTGGCCGCACACCCACCCCATGCCCTGACCCTCATGCAGCCTCCCTGAGCTCAGGGAGACGTGGGACCCATGTTCCCATTCTCAAGGGCAGACACCACGGGGCCATCAGTGAGGGGTGGCAGCTGCACCTGACTCTGGGGGCGCAGGTGGGGTGGCCCTGGAGACTCTGCTGCCTCCCTGATGAGTACGTCCCGAGCCTCTGCCATCCCAGGCAGGCATTGTTTCCTATCTGCTCTACACCGTCACCCTGCATTCACTCCCTGATTCTGTCAGGGGCGGGTGTACCTGGGTGTTGGGAAGAGCAGCCCCCTCCCTGAAGCTGAGGAGAGTGGGTCACAGTCACTGTGAGCCCAGGGATTTGCTTAATGGGAGGGAAGTCAACCCGTCCCAACAATCTGACACAAGGCGCTTGCTTGAAGCTCCTGCTAAGAAATTCACTTCCCTTGTAAAAGGCACGGATGTGGTTTGCAAGCCTCCTTCCTCTTCCTTCCAACTTCAAAGTGGAAGTGATGCCTGAAACTCCAGGAGCTATTCTGGGGCCATGAGGCAACAAGCATGAGGATAAATGCCAATAACCAAAAATGGAGAACCTGGGGTGCAGAGAGCGGATGGAGCCAGGGTTCTTGGTGGTGTCATGGAGCCCAGCCTGCTGAACTCCTTATTAGGAGAGGCGCACACGTGTTTTCATTGCTCACACCACTCTTTGTTGGGGTTATGTTACTTGCAGCTAAACACACTCCTCTCTGCTATTCCTTCCCTTTGAACAGTGACTCTTCCTGAAGCGCAGTGTGTACCATAACATGCCTCTGAACCCGGCTTCTGTGCTTCCTTCCAGCTGCCTGGGTCCCTGCGGAGGTGTTCCTGGGGGCCCTGGTGTTAGCTGGACTGAAGGTCTGATTTCATCCAAGGGTATCTGCATTTTAACAAAGGGTTCCAGTGACCAGAAAAATTTCTAGAGACAAAGACATAAAACCATGATGGTGGCATGGCAGGCTGGGGAATCGACACTTTGCAGACGACTGGAAGCTTTAACTTCTGCCCCTTCAAGCATGTGCACGACCACCTGGTCCCCCTGTGCATGCCTCCCAGAGCTCTGCCGTGCAGCATATGGTGCACCCGGGCTGCTGGCATCACAGGAGGGCTGTCACAAATGCAAAATCTTATGCCCGGGCCCAGACCTACCAGATCAGAACCCGCACTTCAGTAAAGATCGCCAAGCAACTTATACATATGATCAACTTTCAGAAGCGCTGTCCCAGGGGCACAATTTCTAGACTAGGAAAAAGTTGGGTTTCCTAGTACCAGGGGCACACTGGGTGAGGCACACTGCTGCAGGAAACCTCTCACACTGTCCCTTTATCTGGTTGTAGGGATGGAGCAGGGTTGTGGGATAAGAAACACTATTCTTTCAGGGCCACCAGAACATGAAGGCCAGAGCCAGCAACAACTCATGCCTTTCAAGATTATATCTTACTTCTAAAAGAGACAGAAGTTACGCAGAAATTCAGAGACAGAGGTGGAAGGGTGGTGCAGTCTCGGAAGGGCCCCCTGGAACTGGACCTGTCACATTACAGGCTCTCCGTTAAGTCACCTCAAGTGCGAGTCCCCTGCTCCCTTGAAGACTCAGAGTCTCATTAGTGGTGGTGCCTGGTTCCCCACGCCAATAAAAGACCTAGACTCAGAATTGTCAAAAAAGTAATTTCCGTGGAATATGTAGCCACCAAATGGACAGGACAGCCCCCACTGGCCTGGTCCAGAGAATTTTCTCCCCGTAAGAAGCTCTGAGGAAACCCAAGTGATAATCAGAAGTTACCTCGCTGACTTGTCAGGAGGCATTGCTGTCTCAGAGCCCAGAACGCTTGAGAGTCCCCATAAGCAGATCGTTTTCTCTGCTGGACAGACTTACAAGGGAAGCTGACACGAGAAGGATGCTTTGTGCGCATGGACTCCAGATGAGGAGCTGCAGGCGGACGCGACCAGGGGCACAGGGCTGGGACCCCGCTCACCCACCTCACTGCTGGGAGGGTCCTGGTGAGGGAGAAACTGAGGCTCCCCCTCACGGAGCACAGTCAGCTGACACTCCATGTGCTGTCCTTTGTCAGGCAAGTTGTGACCCCTCTTCTGGTCAGATGCACGCCCGTCTTCCACTGAATGTGCAGAAGGCGGTATCACGTCACTCACTTCCCAGCTCTCAGCAGCCTCTCCAGGGCCAGTGTAGCAGGCACAACCAGACAGAGAATAGTTCTGCTCCCTGCTGCTGGAGGACATGGTGGATGGCAGCGTGACAGCCCCAGCGATGGGCCTTCGGACGTGAGGTTGTAGTGATTGCCCCTTGGTGCATGGGGACACAGGCAGATGCTGGCAGCTGGAGCCTCCGGGGTGCACCCTCCCCACACAGTGGGCTGTAAACTATTGTAAACTTCCACACGTGGCAGCACACAAACAAGGCAGAGCCCCTAGGACAGGGTGTTCCTACCTGCAGGGCGTCCTCACGCAGGCCACCGCACTCATGGAACCACGATATCTGAGAAAGGAGGGCCAAAGCCGCTCGATGGTCGACTGACAAGGCTGCTTCCCTCCACTTGGCGTCCTGGTCTGTTGGGGCCACTCTAACAAACAGACCGTGGGTGGGTGGCTCACACGCCACAGAAATCCATCTCTCAGAGTCCTGGAGGACAGGAAGTCCAAGATCATGGGCAGGTTCAGTCCAGGGAGGGCCAGCTTCCTGCTCTTTGGACAGCAGTCACTTTGCTGTAGCTGAACTCGGGGAGATTTAGGAAGCAGGAAGGTCTGTGGGGTCTTTTCTAGAAGCACCAATCCCATTTCTGCGGGCTCCACCCTCACGCTCTTCTCCTGCCCCAAAGGCCTATGGTTCAGCCTCTGAATTTGGGGGACACACAGGTCACTACAGCACTGAGAAAGGCAGCCCTGAGCTGGCGGATTGGAGGTGGGGCAGCCCCAGTTGTGGGCTGGCTGGTTACACAGGGAGAGGCTGGTGGGGGGTGGTCACCACTGAGGGCCTGTGAACCTCCTCAGAGCTTCCCTTCTGCTGTCAGAAACCTTCCAGAAAGTTTTATTGGAACGTAACCGTGCTGGCTTGTTAGGGCACCCATATCAGAGCATCACACTCTGCGGGCTTCAACAGCAGAAACTTCCTGATTTTCTCATGATTCTGCGGGGTAGACGTTTGAGACCCAGGGGGCAGCAGGGCTGGCTTTTCCTAAGGATCCTGTTCTTGGCATGCGGATGGCTGCCTTCTCCCTGTGTCCTCACATGCTCGTCCCTCAGTACAGGTTTGAGTGTGTCCTAACCTCCCTTCTTACAAGGACACCTGTCACCATGGAGGGAGGCCGACCACACGGCCTCATTTCACCTTAATTGCCTCGTGGAGGCCTTGCCTCCAACAGTCCCATCCTGAGGTAGGGAGGTTGGGGCTTCGACATTTTGACTGGGGGCCCAGTTCAGCCCACAGCAGTTGCCAGTAACGCTGATATTAACCTTGGCCGGCTCAAGGACCAAAAAAAATAAATAAATAAGAGAGGAAAAAAGGATGTAGCAGGTGCTTTAAAAAAAAAACTTTTATTTTTCAACTAGAGTTGACACACAATAGTATCTTAGTCTTGGGTGCACAGCACAGTGATCAGCCCTGTGTGTCACTTACAAAGTGACCCGGGATAAGTCTAGCGCCCACCGGACACCACACAGGGTTCTTACAATACTACTGACTCCATTCCCTGTGTTGCGCTCTGCATCCCCGGGACTGGTTTTGAAAGTGGCAATTTGTACTTGATCCCTTCACCTGTTTTGCTCATTTCCTCCAACCTCACTTCCATCTGGGGGGCCATCAGCTTGTTTTCTGTATCTCTGTGTCTGTTTCTGTTTTGTTCACTTATTCCGTTCTTTAGATTCCGCATATAAGTGAGATCATATGGTGTTTGTCTTTCTCTGTCTGAATCATTTCACTCAGCATAACACCCACAGGTTTATCCGCACTGCCACAAATGGCAAGATTTCATTCTTGTTTACGGCTGAGCGGTATCCTACTGTTTAAATGTACCACAACTTCTTTACCCTCTCGTCTCTCAGGGGACACTTAGGTTGCTTCCAGAGCTTGACTATTGTAAATAATTCTGCATAGAACACCAGGGTGCACATACCTTTTCATATCAGTGTTTTGGATTTTGGGTTTCTTTGAATAAATACCCAGAAACAGAATAGCTGAATCATACGGTCTAATTCTACTTTTAATTTTTGAGGGACCTTCTATACTGGTTTCCACAGTGGCTGCACCAGTCTGCATTCCCACCAATGGTGCACTAGGGTTCCCCTTTCTCCACATCCTCGCCAGCACTTGCTGTTTGTTGATTTATTGATGATGGTCATTCTGACAAGTGTGAGATGGTATCTCACTGTGCTCTTAATTTGCATTTTTCTGATGATTAATGACATTGAACATCTTTCCATATGTCTGTTAGTCATCTGTATGTCCTCTTTGAGGGAGTGTCTGTTCAGGTCCTTTGCCCATTCTTTAATTGGATTGTTTTTTGATGTTGAGCTGTATGAGTTCTTTTTTGGATGTCAGCCCTTTATCAAATAGATCGCTTCCAAATACGTTCTCCTGCTCAGCAGACAGCCTTTGTGTGTTGTTGATGGTCTCCTTTGCAGGGCAAAAGCTTTTTAGTTTGATGTGGTCCCATCTGTTTATTTTTACTCTGGATTTCTTTGCCCTAGGAGGCAGGTCTAAAAAATATTTCTAAGGCCAATGTCAAAGAGTTTATTGCCTATGTTTTGTTCTGGCAGTCTTACAGTTGTGGCCTTACACTCAGGTCTTTAATGCACTTTGAGTTTATTCCTGTGTATGGCATAAGAAAGTGGTTCAGCTCTTCTTTTCTTTTGCTTGGATCTGTCACGTTTCCCCAAAACCGTTTAATGAAGAGACTGTCTTCACCCCATTGTATATCTTTGCCTCCTTGGGAGGATTTCTGGTTTTAATTATACTAACAGCTCACAGGACTTTAGAACAGAATAGTGCCTCTTTTTGTAAGTACAGTTTTATTGGAACACAGCCATGCTCATTTATGTACAGATTGTCCGTGGCAGCTTTTCTGCTACATTGGCGGAGTTGAGTAATTATGGCAGAGAGCATGAAGTCTTCAGTACTACAAATATTTTCAATTTGGCTTTTTACAGAAAAAGCTTGCAGACTCCTAAGCCAAAGACAACATTTCCAGCCTCCCTTGCAGCTAGGTGAGGTCATGTGACCAGCTGTGGTCCGAGGAGATGTGAGTGAAAGTGACAGATGAGTATGCCACTGCCATGTCTGGGCCTTAAAAGATTGGCTGTGTATTTGTCCTTCTCTGCTCTATGTTCCTGTCACCTAGCGAATTTTCCTGTGAAGGGCCAGGCAGTAAATATTTTAGACTCTGTGGGCCACAGAGTTTCTGTTGCAACTATTCACCACCACACTTGGGGCACAAAGGCAGCCACAGACAATGCACAGATGAGCATGGCTCTATCCCAATAAGTCTGTTTACCAGAGCGGGTGGTCAGGCAGATTCGACCTGCAGGCTGTACATTGCTGACCTTCATCCTCAGAGACAGCTGAGTAACACAGGGAGGGAGCTGAGTTCCTGAATGACCACATGGAAGAACCACCAACCTGGACTGGGGATCTGAAGACTAATGCTTTACGAGGAAAATAAGTAAGTAAACAATCCGATTTATGCGAGCCATTGTATAGCTGTGTCTATTATGTAGGTTAGCCTTACATAATGGTTCTTGGGCTTGGGAATAACGGCCAGAGCAGGGAGATATTTGAGTGTTTGATCAACATCTTGCTTCTAACATTTACAACAGAATGTTCCCAAGTACTACTGTGAGCTGGTCTCCGTGCGAAGTTTAGAGGATGAAAAGATAAAAGAGACGCATTCTCTCCCCTCATAAAGTACAACCCATGTGCCAGGGCTCACTAGTGGGCTGCACTCCACTGTGAAGTCATCACTAGCAATTTACAACTTTAGAAGCAAACTTTTAAAGTTCGTGAATAAAGTTTTGTGTTGTGCGGTGAGGGGGTGGTTCCCCAAGACCTCGGGCCAGCCCCGTACTCTGTCTGAGGCACATGTGGGAGACCGGACCCCTTGAGCCCTTAGTGGTGGGCATGGGGGTGGCTGGGCAGGTGGCCACGCCCACCCTCTGTGGCCCCTTGTCTCTCCTTTGTTTGCCGCAGTGGGTGGCGAAGTAACGGTCACTGCCTCTGCATGCAGACGTGGAACACAGCATAGGAGCGCCAGGCCTGGGCGTGCCCTTCTGACTGAGGTCATCACATTAAGTCACTCCGGGTGGTTGGCACCTAGTGTGGACTCCCCCGTGAATCTTCCTGCCAGCCCCTACTGAAGGGAAGAGGTGTCGGCACATCTTGATGGGAGACAGTGGGAGTGTAGGTTCCAGGCAGGCTGTGCAGAGGAAGGAGCTGGGGGGAGGCCCTCAGTGGGGCCCGCAGTGGATGCCGGGTGGCCTGGAGCCAGGAGACTCACTAAGACAGGAGAGAGGCCCTCGGGGAGATAGGAAGCTCAGAGGGAGGCCTTGTGCCCCCGGGCAGGGTTGCAGCCTCAGGGCCCACGTGGCCACAGCCAGATCGCATGCACACAGAGGGGCTGTCCTCCTGAGTCCGTGGTGTGAGTGCACTAGGGAGACCCAGGTTCATGGTGACTCACCCGGAGACAGCCCACTCGAGTTTCAAAAGGGTTGGTGAGTCATCCCAACTGGGGGCGGTCTCAGAGGGCACAGGCCCTGACAGTGTCCCCGAAGGGATGAAACTTGGTTGCTTCCTCCCTCCCCGGCATCCCATCCTCTTCCTTGGGCTCCAAGCCCTTTCCCAGGACTCCGACTCCCGGGGTCAGCAGCGCTGGAGCGGCTGCCCCCTCCGGCCTCTGGGGTCTCATTGTGAGTCCTGTCTTCTTGTCCCCACCCACTCAGTGCTGGCCCCATCCAGACATGACTGGCTTCTCCAAAGGGTCCCCCAGGGCCGCTTTCTGGCAGGCACCTTTCACAGCAAAAGGGACCGGCCTCTGAGGACTGAGGCCAGATGGGCAGCCGAGCCGATGGTGTCCAGCAAGAGCTTCGGGAAGCTCTGCCAAGCCCCCGCCACTGGCTGGGCCCCTCTGGCTCCCCTTGCCCATCATCCGCTCCCTGGGCCAAAGCCTTTTCAATCCCCAGCTCTGCCCTGGACTCGGTCCCAGTGAGGCCCAAGGAGAAGACCCTGACGCAGGCAGTGGGACGGCTCCTCCAGCGCCACCCTGCTCGACCAGCCTGTCCTTCCTCGTCCTGTGATCCAGAGGCTACAGTCGCACGGCTGAAGGGGGGCCTGTTTGCCCAGACACCACAGGAGGATTCGCACACAGATGTCTTTTCAAATGAGGATCTGACCCACAGGAAGGGGCCATGCTGACAGGAATCTCAGGGAGGGTTTCGGGGAGGGGAGGAGCCGTAGGGACCGTCCTTGTTCAAAACTGAGTCTTCAGGGACAGTCAAAGCCACGTTGCACAGGGCCACAGTCGTTCCGGAATCAGGAGGCCTTGACTTCCAACTAAAGGGAGGTTCACTCTTCAGCCAAGTCCTTCTGAACGTTCTGGGCCAGCCTCAGACTCATGTGCCTTTTTAACCAAATCAGCCATCATTTCTCAGCACGACCTCTCTGTGTGCACGCAGCACACTGCTGGCCTTCGCTCGCACCGACTGCGGCGTCCCCCGGGACCTGCCCTTTCCCACGGAATGACCCTGGCTGGTCTGGGCTCCTGGGGCTCCCCAGGTGCTGAGCACCTGACGTGCCTTATTACTGCATTCTCTTCTCATCACAGCCAAGGAGGCAGGGTCATTACTGTGCCCAGCTGGGGGTGGTGGCTGGTGAGGAAATGAGCAGAGGAAGGCAAAGCTGCTTGGTCAAGGACACCTCTCTGTTACTAAGCAACAGAAACAGCGTTCCACGGCGCTGTTATCGCCACCACCTCTGCAGAGCGAGTTTCATGAGTTTGGCATGTTTGGGGACGGAAATGCCCACCAAACGTTGGGCTTGGGAGATGCAGCACCGGAGCCCACTGCTGTCTGACCAGCAGGAACACACATCTCTCCATCAGGGGAGCCCCGGGAGGCAGGGACCCCAGCTGTCAGGCTCCGGGCTGCTGTGGGAGCTGGAGGCGGGTTCTCTCTCTGCATGGCCAAGGGCGCTCCCCAGCCACTCTGTTCAAGGCACACAGCTCTCTGGCTGCACCAGTTCTTCAGGAGTCGAGGAGGGCGGTCTTGCAATGCCCACCCCGAGGTGCCACCCTCCGTCAGGAGGGCTCCACAGCCACCCTGGAAGTGATACTGGGTTAGATGTACAGTCACACCCCAGGGCCCCAGAGCGCCACTGCCCCTCCTCCCGAAGGCCTGTCCCTCCCCTGTTTTCCTCTCAAGACAGGCTCAGAGCAGGGCCGGCCCTCCCCACGGACCCCCGCCCCTCCCACAGTCCACAGTGGGGGTCCAGGGCTCCCTGGCCTCCCTGCCATTGACCCTCAGCTCACCCCCACAGGTTTCAGTCCCGTTGGGTCTCAGGCGAGGCTATGAGTGCTCCAGTCCTGTCCCCCACGGTAGATCCCTAGGGTTTGAGGCATGTTTGTCCCCACCTCTTCAAAAGCTTCAAGCAGTGCCTTTCAATAGTCTTTACAGGAATTCAGGCTTCCCCGCTCTCGGCTAGTGCATGATCAGGACTCAATTCCCAGGAGGCCTCTGCTTCTGCCGCTGAGCTCACACGTGCATTCTGGTCCCATGAGCAATGTAGAGGCTAAACACCCATGGGCCCCTCATGCTGCCACTGCCCTTGGAGCCCCGGACTGCTGTTCACAGACCAGAGTCCCAGAGTAGCGTCTCTGGGCCTTTGTCCCTCCCCCTTTGCCCAGCACGGCTGGGAGCAAGGACGGGTGTTACTGGCAGGGTGTCTGGGCACTACTTCAGACGAGAGATGTCAGGGGCAGACTCTGGGGTCATAGCGGCTTGTTCTCAACCAGCCTGCAGCCTTTCTGCACCAACCTCAATTCGGTGATGTCGTGACCTAGGTGAGGTGAATTTCCAGCTCTTCCATCTTCCTTTGCACCCCAGGGAACACGGAGTGTGGGCTGGAGACTGAAGCGAGGCTGGGAAGGCTCAGAGCCTTTGAAAGGCGCTGATGAGCACAGTGTTCGGGGGATTCCGCTCCCCCTCTGCTCTCCTTTGATCTGGTCCCAGCTGGACGAAGAAGGCCCCAGGCTCTGGGCTCTGGGCCCACTGCCGTTCCTGTGGGCAGTGAGGCCTCTCTCTGGGGGAGGGGTGCGATTTCTCTGTGCCCCCTGCTTTCTCCCCATTCTCCCCACACCCACCGGGGGCGGGTCTGGATGCTGAGGCTACAGGGCATGAGGGTGTTCTCCCCACTTTGGGGGCTGTGGGTTGAGCTCAATCAACACCATGCAGAAGCACAGACAGTGGAAATTACCCTTTCTTACCGGGCACGCAAGGTCCGCGGCCTTCCCACTGCTCGACTCTCGCACGGCCTCCCCGTGGGAAACTGGCCAAGACAGCGTCAGCTTGCTCTTTTATCTATCAAAAACATGAAAAAAAATACTATATCATTTCCATGGAGGGCACTAACTGCAAAACACAGCAAAGCCCTCTGAGCATAATTCGCTCGCTCACCTCTGCGCGTGGCTTCACCCTGCAGCCCAGCGCAGCCCGCACTTCTTGCTGGCTCTCAGACTTTGCTGCGGGCACTAGTCCGCCGTTCAGTCCCTGCACCACCGTCCCACGGCCATTGGCATGGCCAGGGGCGTTCCCCTGGGTGGTCAGAGGCACAGAGCCTCAAGGGGCTCAGAGCTGACCGCTGCCCACTGGGGGCAGAGCCTCTGACCAGGCGAAGATGAGATGAGACCCTGGATTCACAGTGTTTACAACAGTGAGCCTTCGAGAATTTTCACTGCTGTTGATTTATTTTTTATTTTTAGAGGGGAAGGGGGGAGAGAGAGAAACATCAATGGGAGAGAGAAGCACGGTTCGGTTCGCGCACCCAGACCAGGGACCAAACCCACAGCCCAGGCAGGTGCCCTGACCTTTCACTTTGGAAGAGGACGCCCAACTCCTTGAGCGGCACTGGTCAGGTGAATTTTAACTATCGTTTATAGTAAGGTTTTCAGCTGTGCTGAAGCAGCAGCTCGCTGTGACCCCTCTCTGACAGCTGCACGGCTGCAGGTGGAAGTCGGCCCATGTGGGCCCGCACCTGAGGGGCAGCGTGGGCCTGGGAGGGCCGCTGAGGAGCCCCATGTTCGGGCCGAGCTCAGCTTTCGGGCGGACAGTGCTGGGCGCCGAGTATATGATGAAAGGGGACTCGAAGGAGAGGGAGACCCTTCTGACTGCTCTCTGTCTTTTACAGGAAAAGTTACTTTAATAAAAAAGAATCACAGTACTGTCCTTCCAGAGCACAGGGGCATTTCTTGTTTCGGCAGCACGGTTCCCACCGTGGAGAGTGTTACGGGGCGGCAGTGAAGGCCCCGAGGGGAAGGGAGTTCAGTGCCACTGAGCTGTCGGGTGGCAGAAGAAGAGCCAATCCTCAGGCGGCTACTGCAAGGTCCATGTCCTTAACTCCTGGGCTGCATGCCACCCGCCCCCGTCTGCGGCTGGAAGAGGGAAGCATGCGGCCCTGCTGGACAGGCTGGCGGCGGCTGTAGCACGGCTCCTCCCCCAGCAGCAGCCCAGAGGGGGCTCCGTCTGAACCCCTGAGCTTCAAACACTGCCTGATTCTGACAAAGGGTCTTTGCAGATGGAACCGCATGAGGGACCTTGAGTCAAGGAGAGCGGCTGTCCTGGATGTGACAGGTAGACTCAGAATCCAGCGACAAGATCCCCCAAGGGGAAGACAGAGGGAGGCTTGAGGCAGAGAGAAGAGGACACGTGTGAAGAGGAAGGGGCTCCGTGGCCACCGGCAGAGATGGGGGTGATGTGGCCTCCCGGAAAGGAACAGTGACAGCCATGAAATGCTGGGGGAAGCAGAGCACAGGCTGCCCCTGAGGGGCCCGGAGGTGGGGGTGCTGCTGGATGTCAGGCCTCAGCCCGGGCGCTGAGGGGAGACGCTGTACGGTGGCGGTCACTCCTCACGGCAGCCGGGGCCCAGCACAAACACCACACATGGGGACGGCCCTTCCAGGGTCCCAAGTGATCAGCACACACACTCTCACCTGATCACAGGCGCCCACACCCGATGGCAATTAGTTTGGGGACCCAGCTGTACCGCAAAGTAACTGTGGGACCCTGAGCAAGTCAGGGGCTAGTGGCAGTGCCCACCCAGGCCTTCCTCACCGAGGGCCACCTGGGTCAAGGGGACAGGACGCATGGGATGGGCTTTCCACATGGAGAAGGGGTCCAAGCCGTGCTATGTGCACTTCTTGTCTCAGAGGACAGCTAAGTCACCTGCAGGAAGAGGACGTGGCCCTGCAAACACGCAGTGGGGGGCACTTGGGAATCACTGGAAACGGGGACAGGGAAGGACAAGTGACCAGACTGAGCTCTGCCACAGCTTGGCCACGCAATGAGCAGACAGGGGACTGGTGGCCCGCGGCAGACTTCACAGAAACTCTGGTAGAAAACACTAGCATTTGGAAGTCGTTCTCGAGATTTTCGAGGACTTGCCCTGTGTGGGAGACGAAATTTTGGCTCCAAAAGGATATTTCCCCAAGCTCCTGGAGAGATGCTCAAAGCAACAAAATTAAAATAAAATTCAAATAAACGTGAATGGTGTGTCAGGCCTGTGCTCGGCTCCCCCCGACCCTGGAAGTAACCCAGAGTCCCGACAAAGCAGCGAGGACCCCCGACAGGACTCACATGGGGCGGCCGCCAACCTGGCGCACCGAGGCGCAGGCACATCGTGTCCCGGCACGGCCTCTCCTGGACAGGGTGCTGCTCTCTTCTCCTCTGGAAACGAGCCTGCTCATGACGTTTAGAGCAGCGCGCAGCGGTAACAAAATGGGACGCGAGATGCATGGGTGCGTTTGAAGTGGCTGTTGTGCAGGTGGCTGTTCCTGTTGCCTGGCAGCCATTTTTCATTCTCGTGCATCCACTTGGCTGTGTGATCCTCTTCACTGCTTTGCCCGGAAAGACCTCACGGAAAACGCACCGCCTCCCCTGTAGGCATCCAGCTCCCAGCCCTGGGCCTGCGGACCGGACACGGGATGTGAACGACTGGCTCGCCGTCGGTCCTGTCTGAAGGGTGGGGTCCTCATTCCTGGGGAGCCCACTGAGCGGCATTCTCAAGGAAAATCCTCGGTCTTCATTTGGGGCCTGGACGGGCAGCAGTGGGTTAGGATCCAAAACACGGGAAGTGAAGACCCTCAAGAGAGGGCTGGCCTCCTCCCATTGCCATGGAACGGAAAGGGTCCCGGGACTGGTCCGAGTCGCCCTCCTCTGGGCCGCTCTTCCTCGGGGGGAAGTCTGCTGGGGGGTTGTTGTGTGTCCGCTTCCCCGCTCTAGCTGTCCCCCAACCTCCCCCCAGCCCCTCACCCGCCCACTGACGTCTAGAGACCTGCATCCTCTTTTTCTCGCTTGAATGGAGCTCTTCTTGGGCGGGTGACATCAGAACAACCCGACATGCACAAAGCTTTGTAACAATCATCGTCATCCCCAACTTCATCATCTTCACAAATAAAACTCTGCACCGTCGCTGTCCATCCCGATCACTCACGTGTGCCTGCCACGTGGAAGAAACTGTCACGTACCATGTCACTCAGCACCCACCACAACATGACAGAGTAGGGGCACGTTGTTTTCATGTCACACACGGGGAAGCCTCCATGCAGGGGCCTCCCTGACCTGCCCGAGGTCCCCGCGAGTGAACAGGCAGAGGCTGAAGCCAGGGCTCTCCGACCGCAAAGCCACACCACACACAGGGCACAGCGCCGACCTCCGTTGTGGCTTCTTACTTTGGGAAATTTGGTGGTGACATCTTGATCCTAGATCTAATGTCACGGCCACTCAGAAGCATACCGTATCCTATAAACTCATCTTAAGGTTGTTCTAAGCAAAATAAATGGTAAATCTGGTTTTTTTTTAAAAGTGCATTGTTCAAAATAAAATACACAGCAGTTTTTGCCCTCTGAAAGTGTGGCTTTTGGAGAGCTCTTTGTCATTTTAATTCTATATTTTCTGTCCCTTGGTTGCTTTTTTAAAAAGTCTTTTTTTTGGAAGCATTAAATCAAAGAGGGAAAAATCAATGTGATTTTAAGGGTAGATTGGTCCAGACTGAGTTTTAATGTTATTCCAGTCCCATATTTGAACACCACTTAGTAACCAAAATATTACTAATATTATTCTCGACAATAAGAAATAAATGACAGATGCCTGGAGTCCCTGAAATAGACTCACAGGCAGAAACTTCATTCATACAAGTTTAACTTAAACACATTTACAGTAACAACAAAACCCACGGTGTATGCGCACACCCAGCAAAACGGGCAATGACACAACGGGCTGAGTTCGGGCAGACAGGGACACTCGGTGGGAGGCAGGCTGTGTCCTGGCTCGTTCCACGCCTGTGACCTGCAACCGAGGGCGAGGAGGCTCAGAGTGCGCTGCCCCAAAATATAGCACGCAGATGAGAAAGGGCGGATGTCGGAGAAGTTCTCTGCTCTCCCTGTACCGACCAGGGAGCGGAACACAGTAGACCCCTAAGGACGGTGCCCCAGCCCACGTCCGCACCAGGGACAGGGAGCGGTGCTGTCCCCGAGGCCAGAAGGCGCAGCCCACAAAGCCTGTCCAGCAGGGAGCCCACTGTCCAGCCGTTTCCCTGTTTCCCTCCCCACGCCTCTGTCTCGCCCCTCCTCTACGCTGTTCCTTGTCGAAATGCTCTCCGAGCCCAAGCTCTGACCACCCTCTGCATCGCCCATCACCAAGTTTCTCCCACGTGTGGGTGCGGTGTGCATGGTGATAAACTTCTGTTTGGTGTCCTTTTGTCCGTCTGTCTGCTGTCAGCTTGGTTTCCAGGTCCCCGGATTCAGAGCCGAGGAGGGCAGAAGGAAACAGGTTTTCTTCCCCTCCAGGGTCAAACATCTACGGCTTGTCGGCCAGGTCTGAGCTGTAGCCTGCCTTTGTAAATAAAGTTTTATTGGGACATGGCCAAATCTATTTGGTTATAGTATGGCTGTTTCTGACCCTCAAACCTAAAACATTTACTACGTGATTCTACAGAGAGAGTGTTTGCCAGCTTCTGTCTGCAGATTCAACATAAGCTCAATCAAAAGCCACTAGACATTGTTAGTGTGCAGAAGCTAACAAGCTGATTCTAAAATGTGCACAAAAATGCAAGGGACCCAGGCCTGCAGACAGCCTTGGAAAGTGCTGGCATTAGAGGGTCACTGGCACCTGCTTTTAAAGCCAGCTGGACTGCTCAGGGCTCTGAGAGCCTGGGGTGTCCTCCTGACACTCTGGGTCTCCTTGACCCTGACCCCAGCTGCAGCTGTTGCTCAGGGGGACTGCTTCTTGGATGGGGTGCGGGCGGGTATCCTTCCATAGCCCGAGACAGCTGTGGTCTGATGGAAGGTGGGCGAGGTCACAGGGAACGGGTGCCCCTACCAAAACTCTAACAAATGCCCCCTGGGTTTGTGCAGGTGAGCGCCGCTCCTCAGGGACAATCTCCCACGGGTGATCTGTCCATTGAGCAGCCCTTGGCGTGAGCATCCCCCACGACCTGGGGTTTCTCTGCGTTGACTTCCTCCACTAGAAATTCTGTGAACCTACCACCTCCCTTCTGCCTCCGGGGCTGGAGTGCGGGCAGAGCCACATCTTCCTTTTGCTCCACTTGCCGCCCACGTCGTCAGACCCCGCCACCCCCGAGTCCCCACCCTGGCCTCTCAACGGTGAACATTTGTAAATTTCTACCTGCAAATGGCTTCTTCTCAAAGCTGTGAAGACCAAGAGGGTGTCAAGGAAGTCACACAACTCACGGCTGTCCAACCTGTAGCGTGTGGCTTTTTGATCTGAGAGAACCACCGTTGTTTAGAAGGCACTCACCTCGGTGCGGCCCTGGGCCTTATTTCCGCTGTCTCCTCTCCGGGGCACTTCCCAGCGCTTGGAACCCGACCTGATCTCCCTGGACATTTCTTGTCATTTCACTTCGTCTGAGGACTGGCAACTGATGCTAAAACCAAACCTGTTTAGGATTCAGCCTCACCCAGTGCCTGGGGTCTCCCATTCAACGTCCACTTGGGGGGACATGCCTCATCCACAGATGACTTCCGTGCAGCAGTGGCTGACCCGTCCCTCACGGCCAGGGCAGAGTGGCGGGAACAATGGAAAAAGCGCACCGCCTGCTGGAACGTCGAGCTCCGCCTTGGCCGGCTCTGTGACTTGAGGCAAGTTCCTTGCCCTCTCCACCCCTCTGTGTCCTCGTGGGTCAGAGGAAGACAACAGCGCTTGCCTTGAAGCCCTACCTGTGAGGTCACGCGGGGCATCCCCGGGGGTGGTAAGGAGAGTGCAGTTGGAACTCATGACGTGTGTGCTCCTGTGTTGGTGACGTGCAGGGAGCCTTTCTGGGCCTGCGTTATCAGTGCTGCCCACCTTGGACTTGACACTGAACAGGTGAGGAGCACCTCACCTGTGACCGCAGCAGCTGTCAGGGAAGGGGCACATCTCTCCAGAAGCAGAAGGAGTCTGAGTCAGGAGGTGCGCAGCCTCCGAGCAGAAGGCAGCATGGCCCCATGTCTTCTGGGGCAGGAACCCTCCCGGGCACTCGCCCGGGGTCCCCCTCACCCCCCAGCTTCAGTCTCCCGAGGGGGAAACTGAGTCCATCTCTTATCCCCCTTTCCAAAGAAAGGAAGCACAGCTCTTTACAGGCCGGAACTCTGGCTTTGTTACTACACAGTTCTGTCTCTCCAGGTGGGTCTTGTTACCATCTCCTTGTCACACCAGTGATTCTCCTTTGAACTCTGGGGACTGCAGCTTCCTCTGTGCTGCAGCCCTGGGTGTGCCCTGTCACCACGGGCCTGGCTTAATGGCGACAGTGGCAAGGAGACTGAAGCTGCTCTATCCTACTCTCTTAGGGTCCGCCCGGTGCCCAGCCGAACCACAAGACGGCGTTGTCAGGGAGTTCTGAGCTTCACTTTCCGATGACAGAGAATTTTATTTCCATATATATGTGCACAGCCAGCACAGTAAGTCATTTGAAAAATGGCCATCGTTACTGCAAAGGTTGTTCTGCTCTGTGCTTTTATTTTGCTGTGTTCCAGCTGACTGACCCCCTGGAATTCTCCACTCTGAGAATGAACCAGAGAGGCTGTAAAACTGTATTCTGAAGTATTTTCCCAATTTGTTCTGCATGCATGCCTTACTGATTTAGAAATTATCCAAGCTTCCAAAAGAGGAAATGATTTTAAATGGGATAGTTAAAATTTTTCTAGTGCATTGGTATTTCTCTCTGGGGCGAATGCTAAAAATAAAAACTCCAAGCATCTGAAAATTCTGCAGGTGGAGACAGGAAGAGGAGTGTAGGAGTGCGAGTTGTATCCTCCGCTCAAAGCATGCCGTTTGGGCCGCTCAGGAGGGGCTGGGAGGTCACGCCCCCTCGGCACACCTGACCGGAGGGGAGCAGGAACCGAGGACGAGGCTGCGGGATGCTGTCATCTCCGTCCCCCTCCTTGCTGTTAGGGTGCTTTCTGCCCACGGAACCCTTCTTTTCTCTAGCAGAACAGCTTCTCAGTGAAGGCAGTTTGGGGAAAAAAAAGAGAGAAACAGATGCCAGAGAGAATCTTAAAAGTACCAAGAGAAAAGGGAGCCCCCATCAGACTGTCAGCTGATTTCTCAAAAGAAACTTTGCAGGCCAGAGGGACTGGCAAGAAGTGTTCAAAGTGATGAAAGGCAGCCAAGATGACTCTATCCAGCAAAGCCATTGCTTAGAATGGAAGGGCAGATAAAGTGCTGGCCAGACAAGAAAAAGCTGAAGGAGTCCATCATCACCAAGTCCTTATTATATGAAATGTTAAAGGGTCTTCTTTATGAAGATCAAAACTCTGAACAGTAAAATGAGAATAGGTATCTATCAATAATTGAATTTAAAAAACAAAATAAACAAGCATAACAGAAACAGACTCAAAGATACAGAGGACATTTTGATGGCTGCCAGGTGGGAGGGGGCACGGGTGAAGGGGTGAGGGGATGGAGAGGCACAAACAGGGAGTCACAGCACAGCCGTGGGGACGTAAAGGACAGTGCAGGAAATGAAGCAGCCAAAGAACGAACACGCATGACCCATGGCCACGGACAATGGTGCGGGACGGCCTGAGAGAGTGGGGGGTGGGGCTGGCTGGAGGGGAACAGAGGGGAAAATTGGGACAGCCATAATAGCATAATCCATAACAAACAATTTTAAAAAGATACCCACTGGCAATCTCAAAAACAAAGCGGACAAGTAACCCTAGTATTCTTTCTTTTTCTGCCATGTCAGAATGACAGAAAATTATCTTGTGTTTTTTGAAGTTTCGCTGCTTAAAGGTCAAATTGGACTGGCAAACGTGATTATTGACACAAAAAAGGGAGAGATTTTAACAACCCCTGTTAATCCAGATTGGCCCTTCTCAGGGGCTCTGGGAGGGCTGACCCCTCTCTGTCATCACAGCCCAGGGGGAGGGCAGGGGCCTCCTCTGCTGGTCTCCGGGGCTCCTCACACCTGCGGATCTGCGGTCTCCAAGGTGCCCTGGGCTCCTCTGGGACCCTCTGCCTGTGGCCAGCAGAGAGAAGCAGAGGGCCGGGGTGGGGCTGAGCTGGCAGCTGTGTGCTGGCTTCAAGGAAGACCGGGACAGACGCTGAGTGCTCGCTCTGCGCTCGGGCAGAGGCGGCGGGTCTGGGGAGCAGGGAGCCGGTGTCTGTCACAGGAGTAAAGAGCACGTGTCCACGGCGTGCAGGCTGAAAGCTGCCCAGTCGTGGCTCCTCTGGGCCTGCAGCAAAGGCCTTAAAAATTCACGTCGTTGAAAAATGTGAATGGAAAAAATCTGGCAGACCTTCCAGGCCTGTGTTTCTACTGCTCAGTTGGAAGCTGGAACTAAGGAGCCCTGAGCCCTCGGCCACGAGCAGGGGTCGGGGGTGAGGGGGCAGCTCTCCAGCCCCTAAGACCGAGGGGGCGGACTCCTGTGCTCTCCAGTCTGCAGGGTGACTCAGCCTTTTCTGTGTTTTTATCTTGCCCTCAACTGTCCTCACAACTCTTGGAAGCAGGGCGTTGACGTGGGCGGTCGGCTGTTAGAACGGGCTTCAGGTCAGGGTCAGCCCCTGACACCTCCTCTCCCTGGGGACCACGTCCAGTTTTGCCTGAGGTGAGATGTGCTGTTTTTAGCCCATCATTTATTCGTGTTGTCATAACTCGTATTTTGAAGAGCCATGGTAATCTCTTCAACATAAACAGTTTCTACAACGTTTGTGGACTGCGAAAATTTGCTTTTCTATCTCTTCCTAGGACCCACGCTCGCTGGCTTGTCACTTTAAGACCCTTTGTGTGGACCAAGAGCCTCCACAGGAAAGCGAGCCTCAAGCACCAGAACGGCCCTGAGGGTCCCAGAAAGTGTGCAGAGACATAACCTGCTTCGTGCTTGCTGACCGTTGGCTACGTGGCGGACGGGGTGGGGTGGAGTAGATTTGATATAGGCACCAAAAGATCCTAAATAAAAGAAAGATCCCAATATAGCTCCCCTGTAGGTCTTTTATTGTTTTGAATTTTTCATTCATTTATTTTTAGAGAGGGAGGAGGGAAGGCGAAAGAGGAAGAGGAACACGAACGTGAGATGTGAGAGGGAAACACCGATCAGCTGCCTCCTGTACATGCGCCCCAGGCCCCTGCCCGGCGGGGAAGCGAACCGGTGGCCTTTCCTTTGCAGAACGACTCCCAGCCAGCCCATGCCAGCCAGGGCAGCTGTGCCGCTCTTCTGGCTGAACTTGAAATTCTTCCACAGTTGAGATTTGAAAAATCAAGTTATATGGAAGAGGGGGTGGATTTTAAATGACAGCTGTAACTGCTCTCTGTTCTTTTGGAAAACGCTGTCTCTAAATACCCGAGAATCTAGTGTTGGAAGTTTTCACATCCTTCCAAAAACGAAGATTAACGAACTTAAAACTTAACAAACTGTTTGCAAAGAAAATATCTCTTAACACCCTGTAAAGGTGGGGAAAAATTAGCATAAACACACCCAACGTCAATAAACACAGAAATGTGGTTAGAGAGCTTTATCTTTGCTGTTTCCTTAACTGAGCAGACTAAAGTGTTATTTTTTAAAATCCTAACGGTGTTTCAGCGTTCCTGTAAACTTGAGAACACAAAGTGGCCTTTCTGCCACTTTTCAGTTCACGAGTCTGGATTTATAAAGAAGTCGCATGAATTCTGTGGGGAGAAGTTTTCAGTGGATTTGCAAGAAAGAGCTGAGGCTCGTACTTAGTTTGTGTTACTGGTTTGGATGAGGGGATGAGCCGCTGGCGTGGTTTTGCCGACGAGTCAGCCCTGGGTACCAGGGAGTGGAGAGACGGCAGAATTAGGAAGTCTGGTGACAACAGAAGGAAGCTCCCCTGAGAGAGAATCCACCAGTGGAGTGTTTTAATCCCCTTGAGTGGAGGCCGGGGGAGGGGCCCTGGGGAAACAGAGGTGATCAGTGATGCAGCTGAGGGAGGCCTGCTGCAGAGGGCCGGCTCCCGGGCTCCTTGGCCAGCCCCGGGCCCTTGCACATGCAAAGGCATGGAAATGGTCATCCCCTGTCCCAGGTGAGCAAACTGAGGCTCAGATGGATTAGCCAACTTGCTCCCAGGCCACACGCTGAGGACTCCAGTCCAAGGCCCGCAGGCCCGGGCCCAAGCTGGGGAAGACGAGGAGTGAGCGCAGAGCAGTGGACCGCTGAGACCGCGGGTGGAAAGGCAGCAGCTGTCAGGCTTTCACACGGCTCGCTGACCAGACAACCTGGGGGAGTAAGGTGGGCGAGGCGTGTATCGCTTCTCCCTCCAACCCTGGGCGCCGTCCAGCAGTGCAGGCCTACCCAGGCTCTTTGAGGCCAGAGGAAATGTGCTGGACAGAGTCCGGGAGGGCAGCAAGCACGGCAAAGGGAGCAGTGGTTGGAAAGGCGCACAGGCCCTCTGTGCCCCTGGGACGGGGGCGGTCCTGGTGGCGGCTCTCTGGAGCACAGGAGGCTTGACTGCAGCGTGGGCACGTCTGGGAGTTGAACGTCAGGGAATGTGGACAAGAAACCCCCAAGCTGATCGCAGAACGTCACGAGGCAGCTCCCTGAGGCTCCTTGTCTGGGCTTCCCGGTGGCCCCTCCAGGAGCCCCTCCGCTGTGCCGCTGTGGCCGCTGCAGGTGGACCGGCCAGGGTGGCCCTGGGACGTGCCCCCAGCACCACGGCCAGAGACCCGAGCGGGTGGGGACTCATCTGCTTTCCTCTGTCGGAGGCTCCTGTGAGTCACGTGCACTTCCGTCAGGCCCCAAACATGGGAAAGGAACGTCAAAAAGCCTGGACATTGTTATAAAATGTTTAATGAAAAGGGAAAAGCCCCCTCTCATGTGACCCTCACAGAAAACATTTACTCAGTCTTTCCATGTTGTCGCCCTTCCCTCGATGTGCCCCGGTCCGGGGGCGGGGGCACAGGGAGGTCTCAAACTGGACGGAAGTTGGCCGCAGGGGGGTCTCTCCACCCCAGGGCGGGGTGAATGTTCACACCTCCCTCCAGCGAGTGAGGAGTTCCAGTCACCGAGGAATCAGTTCTCCAGCTCTGTGAGTGTCGGAGCACGGTGCACGTCCAGGTGGCCAGAGACAGGACCACACAGGGGCTTATTTACAAGCAAGGATGTCGATGTCAGGCAGGGCTGGGTTGGCATCCTGGCTGTCACTAGCTGCGTGAGCTCGGGTGGACACCGACGGCTCTGAGTCTCGGCCCTCAGCTGAGATGGGTCACCCGTGATGACAATGACACTGCCGCCGATGCCGACCCCCCTGCCGCTTGGCACCAGACCTTGTTCAAGCCCAGGTACAGGTGCTCCTCGTGTCCTCACTGCACAGGTGTGGTGCCCGAAGCCCACAGTTGAGGGACTTGCCCAAGGCTGTGCCCTGAAAGCATGTGGCAGAGGCTCCAGGTGGCCGCCAGGCTTCCAAAAGGTCGAGCAGTCGAACATATCAGTGCTCAGGGGACGCACAGTAGGACACGCGCTCAGTGTTTAACCCTAAAAGTGAGACGGGAGCGCTCCCTCCGCAGGTGCCCCAGCCGTCACCTCTGGCGAGAGCTCTCCTGCTGGCCGGCGGCCACCCTCACCATGTCCTCGCCGGCCTTCCTGGGTGTGTGTGCCGGAGAAGGAAAGGGACTGTCTCGCTTTTCTTCTTGAAAGGCAGCCAGTTCTGCTGGAGGAGCACCCTGCCCTGTGACCTCCCTGCACCCGGTCGCCTCTGAAGACCCCACCTCCAGTCCAGCTTCACTGAGAGAGTCAGGGCGGGACTCAGCCCAAGGCAGCCAGCATGCTGCCCCCCCTGAGTCACTCACCTGCCCTGAGGGCTGTGCTCAGCTGCAGAGTGGAGCTGCCCCAGGGCCCTGAGTCAGGACGAGGTGTGACAGGAGAGTGGAAAGAATCCAGGGGTGCAGGGTGGCGGCCTTCTTTCTAAAAATACGTCTCGGGGGCCATTGTGCTCCTAACACTGAAGGCGTCTGGGAACATAAACAAGGGCCTGGAAGTGCGAGTGCGATCTGGAAAGGGAGGGGCCTGTTCTTCCCAGAGGTCTGCACGGTTTCCTGTGCTGTTCCCACGGCGCAGAAAATAACCGCTTAGGTGCTGGGGTGCTGTGCGGGCCCTCTGCACCCCGGAGCTGGGTTAGTCGGTTTTGGAGAGCTGGCTGTCGGCTTGCTGTCACCTTCGTTATGTCTCCACCCGGCACAGGCACCTTCAGAAGGTGACAGCACCTCTGTGTGCGCCACGGCGGTGCCCACGGGGGTGGGAGGGGCTGGACACACAGTCAGAACTCCCAGTGACAAAAACCTAGGTCACATTTACTTCCCAGTGTTCAAAGTGGGACCTTAAGAGAGGATTTTCAAGGAAAAACAGCTCAGTCTCTTCTTTAAGAAACCGAGACTGGTGCCCCGACTGGCACCTCCCCGAGGCGGGAACAATGCCCCTTCCAGGACAGCCAGGCCGTGGGTCTGCCACTCACGGGAGCACAGGTGCTAGGCTGCCGCTTGCAGCCAAGTTGAAACCCAACAGGACCGCACGCTGCCTCCCGCCGGGCCCGCCACAGACCAGGAAGGAAGGAGACCTGAGCTCCTCTCTGCAGTGCCGGGGCACAGTGCCAGCTGACAGAGCTACACTTCCTTCCGGCGTCACAGATGGCTCTGTGTGTGTTGTGTGTTGTGCGTGTGTGTGTGGTGTCAGGGGAAGGAATGAAATTAAGTGCGGCTTCCCTGGGAGCATGCTTGCAACATGTGCATCGACTCCAATGCAATTTCAAGAAATGTAAGAAATATCCAGCACAAAACAGAAGGCCCAAAACACACACACACACGAGCACATATGCACTTCCCTCAGACGTGTCAGCACGGAACACCCTGCTTCTCAATGGATCCCGATGGCGTCGTCCAAGCAGTCTCCCGACCTGCGCCCCCGAAGGCAGCCCCCCACCCCGTGAGACTGCAGGCGTTTGCGGGGCAGACCTGCTCACCAACCCCGCCCCCCCCAAGCCCCCAACACACACACACCCTGGGACCTGCTGTGCTCTGCTCCAGGCCAGCGTTCCCCATCATCTGTGGAACGCTTTGCCCAGCTGTTATCCGCCGACCGTGGCAGCGGCCTGTGAGGGGCGCCGACATCACCCCCATCTTAAACGTGAGGGGGCGGAGGCTCAAAGCTGAGCTTTCCAGACCGCATGGCGCTTGTCCCCAAGCCTGCGCACGTTTCCCGCGATGCCATACCACTGTCATGCTTCTCAGGAACACGGCACTTCTGGAGCACTGCCCAGGGTCGCAGGCTCAGTGCTGGGCCCCACATCCACGGGACACACAGCCCAGGGCATGGCTGCAGGGGGAACTCACCCACGTCATTTCCTAGGACACCCATCAGAGCCCTGCCCAGCTCTGGCGTGGTTCACGGGCATGCTGAGCAGCAGGGGGGGGGGGGCACGAGGGGCTCACCAGCCCCGGCACCTCCCCAGCATCTGCAGCATGCCAGGCCCCTGCTGCTGGTCCCTGTCCCTTCTTCAGCCCCTCAACAAACCTGTGAGCTTCCAAGGACTCACACAGTTCAGAAAATCGAAGCAGCGTTTACAGGACGTGGCTCGATCTGTCCCAGTGGCACTGCTGGGACAGCAGTGACGCCCCCTAACCTGCCCAGCCACTCTCAGTGCTGCCTACAGGGGCACAGGCCCGGGGGCCAGAGGGTCCTGGGAAAAGGCCCGTCCTGCTCAAGACCTGAGCCAGGTCCGCCTCCGAGGGCCCGAGCTGCTGGCCTTCAACGGGTGTGACAGCACACTCTGTCCCTGCCTGGGGTGGGGACAAGTGTCACCATGCCCCCGAAAAGAGTTGGGAGGTTTCTGACAAGGATCCCCTTCCTTGGCCTCCTTTCTGCAGGCGCTGCCGTCCTTGGGGGTGTCCTCTTCCCCTTCAGACTCTCAGACACCTGCTGTCCCGCCCGCCCTGCCGCCTGCCCGGGACAGGCTCTGACGTGGACCCGTGGCGGGAACTGCTGGTACTTGGCCTGGAACGCACTCCCGCCGAGCGACCACACACATTCATTTGCCCTCTCAGAGCCTGTGCGTTTTCCTGTGACTGCATGGTCAACCCTGACAGCGGGGAGAGTGAGGGGCGTGGGGGAGGGGGCTCAGTCCGGCCCCCGCCTTCACCTGGCGCAGCTGTCCGTGCAGAAGCCCACGGGGTGTGCAGGCTTGCTCCCGGGGACATGTGCCCTCCGTCTGCCCAGGACCTCTGTCAGGCCGCCTATCCACCACCTTCTCTCCTGAAGGCCCAGACCCAACCCAGTGCCTGTCCCCTCCCCCCGCCCCCCCCCCCCACCTCAACACGGCAGGGGTACATCTCCTCGCACATTCCTCCTGATTTCAGTCGGAAGTGTTGAGTGAGTTTTCTTATCTAATATCCTGAGACACACTCTGCACCTCTCACTTGTTTTTTCCCATCTCTGGGTGTAAAGTCTCTGACGAGGACGAGCACCACTGGGTACTGCCTCCCCATCAGCAGAAGTTTTCAGTGTTTCAACAAAGTTTCTCCCTGGGAAAATCTGAGGATCGATTCCCAATCTGTTCGGCCCAGCACGGCGACAGCCCTGCCGGTGCTCCCTTCGTCGGGTCTGGCCGAGTCTCGCATCTGGGCAAGCGGAAATGACCAGACTTGCTGGGGAAGGCACCTGCTGGCCCGGGGGGCCCTGGCGCGTCCTGCCAGATGCTGGCGGCTCTGAGAGCTCCTGCTCCTCACAGCAGAGGCTTCTGCTTTTGCATCTCAGTTTTCCATGTTCTGTCTTCTTTCTCAGCCCAAGGTGTCCAAACGTGGGTCAGCCTGCTGCAGAGACGCCACGCGCAGCCGTGCTCGGCTAGGGCGTGGCCTGCTGCCGGGCTCACCGTGCAGGCCTTCCTCACTGGATCCCAGCCCTCCCTCACTGAGCCTTCCCAGACGGGCTCCCTGCGTGCTCTCCCAGGGGAGCCCCCCAGCACCTACGAGTGAGCGGGCCCAAGTACGGAGTGCACCTCCCCCCGGCGCACTGCCGTCTCCCACACAAAGGTGCTTTCTCTGCCCACATCTACTCTGACACGATGCAGACATTTGACAAATGACCGAATGGATAAAGGCACTTGAACTGACTCCAAGGGAAGCCTCTGGAGCTGGTGTGACTCAGAGGAAGGGAATGATCTTTGTTCCGCCGTTTCCTGGTGGTGGAAAGCCCCGGCTAGTTATCAATTAACAGTATCAAACAGCGGTTTGTTTGGTGTTTAACGAGGGAGACTTCTGGGCGGCTGCACAGACAGAGCCCAGCGTGGGACAGGCTACCTCGCTGGTCTCAGGGGGCCGCTCCACCCCTGCCATGCTGCCCATTGAAACCCATGTGGCCACCAGTCCCACGTGCACGAACAAGCCCGTGCCCCACGTTCCCCAGGCCAGTGCACACGTCACGGGCTCTGGCCTGCGTGCGTCTGTGCATTTTCGATCTCTGGTGGAAGGCGATAACAGGGACACGAGGGGCCCACTCTGAGGGTTGTCACACTGATGTTCCTGAACTGTGTCAGCCAGTGAGGATGGGGCAAGGGCAGGCCTGGGCCAGGGGCAGCCAAGGGTCAGGGGCAGCCATGGTGCTGGGCGAACAGCTGTGAGTCCCTGGCACTGGACCTCGTTAACGTTTTACAGGCACGTCGTCCCCCTGAAACAGCCACACAGTTAGAGTGAGCCCATGCGGCCTCGCGGCGGGCAGTGCGGTCTCTCTCTGTGGAAGGTCGCGAGAAGATCACAGGCTAACCTGAGGGCCCCCGAGCTGGACATGGCGCCAGTCACGTCTCGCTTAGTGGCTTGGACGACACAGCTATGGGTACAGGGGGCCAGAAAAAAGTTTGGCTGCCCCAGTGCTTGAAAGGACACAGTGGGGGGCCGCCCCTCTCTGCCTGCGTCCTTTTGGCGACTTATGTCTGTTCTTCCTGCCCCACTTCACATCCGCACCCTGGGCTTCCAAGTCTCGGACGGTGTCTCCCCAGGAGCAGCCTGGGGTGGGTTATGGCTCCTCGGGCTCCTCAGGGTAGCTGAGGAGGGAAGCTTACTCTGCGGACATAGGCGTGAGGACCCGGTTTGGGGGCGGGATCCACGCATACCAGCACTGAATTGAATGTCCATGGCCAAGGAGCTGATGTCGGTAAGAAGCTTCAGGGAGAAGCTTCACAGAGCAATGGCGGCCGAGTGGTTGGGGTCACAGCTGCTCGCTCACCCTCGGCGGTGGAAAGCACTGTGAATTCTCGCGACACTTCCAGTTTGGAGAGGATGTCGGTTCAGAACATCAGTTAAACGCTGTCTTTGGGATGAAATAAGGCTCAAGGAATTAAACAGTTGGCCAGTCAGTGGGGTTTTTCTCAAATAATCCTTGGACCGTGTATTTGGAAAGAGCTGTGTGTCCATGGTGGACAGACAGGGGTGGGGGACAGGCCTCGGACCTGCAGACACGCTGCTGCAAAGGGGGACCCTGACAGGGGGATAGCATGCAGGGACGCCGTCTCTGGAGGGTCTGGGCCAGGACACGCTTTATGGCTTTGGTGACACAAAAACAAAACAAACCTGTATGTTTGGGATGTTAAGACAATGAAGGTCAAAGCCACAAAGGTCGGTTGAAGAAAGGTCACTGTCATGTTTCAGGTCGTGGGAAAGTCACGACAGCAGCCTCGGCTCAGGGGCTGAGACTGGATGTCTGGGAGCCCCGAACAAACGAGAGGGTCTTGCACCCCACACTGGAGGGCCCGTCGTGACGGCAGAGGCGCGGTGTGTGAGCGCGGGCTGCACGGGCAGCAGCGTGCGGCAGGAGTCTTCATCGAGCGAGACGGCCAGAGAGGAGGCGTCTTCGCCGCTGCTCACGGATCCACAACACTATTGGAAGAACAACTTACAGCATGGACACAGCCCGTCCAGAAAGCATCTGGCCACACAGAACGAAAAATAGAGGCATTTAACTAGAGAAGATACCAGATACAAAAAATACTGTACACAGGACAAGGGACCCTTCGTCCCCTTCAAAGTAGGCACCTTGGGACCTCACACGGTTCTCCCAGTCACCATCAGCAACTGCAGCACGATGTCCCTTCTGCTCTGGCAGCAGAAGCCGCAGAACACGGCTATGACATGTTTCATACCCAGTGTTAGGAACCCCCAGCTCAGCTTCCAGTTCTCGCACTGCCGGTCACCCGCCTTGGCTGACGGCAGCCCGCACACGCTCAGCGCCCTCAGGGCTTCTGCTTGCTGCAGGCCTTCCAGAGCGTGGGTCCCTCTCAGCAGGTCCTCGACCACCTTTGAAGTGTCTGTGTCACACCAGTGTTTGCGCTGCACTTGTTGCATTGTCCCTGAAAGCCTTCGGAGTCATCTGAGTAGTTTCCACAGAGGAACGTTCAAGCTCAACGCAAATTCTGACGCAGATTCGTTGCTCGACTCGCTCGTTTTGAATGTCACGGCCACACAGTGCACGTGCTCACTCAACAGTGTCCACCGCCCCCGCTGACTAGCACAGTGAGGTTGTCACTGTTCACACACGTGCACTCCAGTCCACGCCCCTTGGCTGCCAGGTCACATCGATGTCACACAAACCGTTCTCGTTTTATTGACAATGGCTGGACTTTTTCCGGACAGACCTCGTAGAGCTGTTTCCTATCCGTTTACTTAAACGAGTACTTTAATATCTATTGTTTAATTACGCTCACACCACTCCTGAGAAACTGGACAGAGCAGGTTTTATAACCTGCCTGGGAAGGTCAAGACCAGTTGACAACATTTTCCAGACCTGGGCTTTCGACACCCTACCTGGGACGCCCCCCTAGACCACGAGTTGCCCCCGAACCAGCTTCTCTGAAGTACTGAGACCTACCGACGGATGAGTATCAAATGAACCCTGACAGAGCCTCAAGTGCGGACGGAACCGCGACATACAATCTACAGCCACACTGAGGTCCACTCCAGGGCAGCTGCGGTTGTCCTGTGAGCGTCTGCGAGTGGAGAAGAATGTGCGACCTGCCTGCCGCAGGCCTGCGAGGGGCCACGCGTCAGCTCGCTGTCCCCCAGGCTGCTTTGTGTGTGTGTCCGGCTTTGGAGAGCGGGGCTTCGAGGGTGCAGGATGGAGGCTCTGGGGAATGGTGGGGAGACACCCCAGCGTGCCAGACCCTGTGACCAAGCCACTGAGGAGGGTTCTAGACAGGCCAAGGGCCCTGCAGTGGTGCTCAGAGTTGGCGGGGAGCAGCACCCCCAAATGGGGGTGGGTACAGAGCGGGTGGCTCGCTCGCTTTCGCTCTCATTTCAGCCGGCCCTCCAGGGCGGTGAGGCCGCCAGCAGCTCTCGAGGACCAGCGGCGCTGGGGTCTGGCAGCTGGAGTGAACTCGGACAGACCCCCTGACCCCGAGCATCCACATCCTCGACTGCAAAATGGAGATGCTGGACTCAGTGGCGTGGTTTCTGGGAGGAAGCCTTGGTCAGTGCCCAGGAGGCTGCTCAGTGGCCCCCAGAGTCCCTCCATGCAGAAGGCAATCGCCTCTGCCCCCCGCAGCGGCCTGGGCTGGACTTGCTGCCACCCACTGTCTGGAGAGTCCCGGAGCCAGGGCTGGCACTGTCCCCCACCGCACACGTCGGGGAAGTGCACACACTGCTGGAGAGACGTGGCCCGGAAACGAGACCATTCTCCCCAGTCGACTCCCAGTCCCCAGACAGGCCGTTGCGCAAACCAGACCTTTGAGCAAGCCCGTGTGTCTATTCTGTGTGTATCAAAGCGCTTGCACCGCCCCAAGCAAATTATTAACACATTCCAGCAAAGGCCCGAGGGCGGAGGTGGGCCTTGGAGAAAACAATGGCCCCACCATGATGTAGAGCTGCCCGAGATGTGAACTTCAGCAAAAAGAACATAAAAGCCCCCACTTTTAATGGCAGTGGCTGGCCTGATGCCAGGTCCCCGTGCCTTCTGAGCCCAGGAATTTCCCACTTGCGGGTTGGTGCGGGGGAGGTGGGGCCTGGGCCGGTTCAGCAGGTTGAAGCATTAACTGCCAGCTGCCTCCATCCTCAGCCAGAGACCAGATTTTGTTGGCTGAGTGAGCAGTGACTCAGCTCCAGGCAGTAAATCATGGCTTCTCAAGATTATCTGCTTGGAAAGTGGGGGAGAACTTTTTTTTAAAGAACCTCAACAACTCTCAGATGCATCCAAGCGGAGAAGCAGACATAAACTAGGCAGAGCCCGCGTCGGCCCACTAATGCATTGCCCCCGAGCGAAAGGCTGCGGGAGTCCTTTTGGGAAGGGGACTGCACCGCTGTCTACAGCGAGCTCACCTGGTTGGCAGGAGCCCGTGGGGCCAGGCACGCTCTGGGACCCAGCGTCAGTGGCTGTGCTAACGGGCCCTCGTGCAGAAGGCAGCACAGGGGACCCTTCATTGCCGTGGGAAACCAGGACCCAGGGGCGGACTCTGGTTGTGTTTGCCGTTTTAAAAATGTCTCCAGGTGCCCCAGCTGGTGTGGCTCAGTGGATTGAGCACCAGCCTGCAAACCAAAGGGTCGCTGGTTCAATTCCCAGTCAGGGCACACGCCGGGGTCGTGGGCCAGGTCCCCAGTAGGGGGCACACGAGAGGTAACCACACATTGATGTTTCTCTCCCTTTCCCTCTCCCTTCCCCTCTCTAAAAGTAAATAAATAAAATCTTTTAAAAAAAGTATTTCCAGGTAACACCAACACATACAACGCCACAATCTCATGTCTAGCCACTGTTCATGACAGCTGTGAACACATGTCTGGTAGCTTCCTCCTCCTGGGGACAGAGAAGGAGGAACAGAGAAACCAAGCACATGGCTGGGCCTTGGAACCCCCCCCCCCCCCGTCCAGCTCCCAGCCAGGGGGACCTCATGTAGAGCGAGTCAGGGTCAGGGCCCTGCTGCGTTCCGTGACATCGAGAGTGATCGCTCACTAGTCAGTGGAGATGACCTCACACTCCACGGTGAGGGGGGCTCTCAAGAATCCCACCATCTCGGCTGTGTCCTGCGAGAAGGCTCATACTTGGGCTAGCGGTCAGCAGTGCCATGCGTTCAGCCGCGACTGGCCACTACAGGTGCGGGCAGTGCGGTCAGACATGGGTGCTCCGCATGTGCGTGGTGTCCCTATGGGCGCCTCTCTCCCATGCTCAGCAAGGGGCCATTGTCACCGTCCCCCCAACCCTGGGGCCTTCTGGGAGCATCGGGAGACACTCGTCTGCCTCAATTAAGGAGGACAGTGCCACTGGCACTTACTGGGTAAAGGCAGGGATGTGGCTACACGTCCTACAAGGCACCAGACACCCTCCCACCTCCATCGTGAAGAATCGCCACCTCCGAACGCCAGCAGCACCCAGGCTGGGAGAGCCCCCCGTCACAGGTCTTCTTTGACTCCAGCTACCATTTCCACAGAGGCAGCTCGCAGTCCTTTGTTCTTGTTTTCCCCGAACACTGTCGTTACTGAGAGTCTCGTGGAGACTGCCACCTGGCTGTCCTGAGGGAGCTGGAAACACAGCCTGGCCAGGCCGGGTCTTGTCTGCTTCCTGCATCTTGACCTCGACCTCGGCCCCCACTGGCAAGGGTTGGACCCGTCCCTCCCTGTTCTCCTCCTCACTGCCCCCAACCCAGCTGACAAGACTTCCAAATACACCCGAGAAGCATCTCTCACACTTGACCTCCGCTGTCCTCACCGCCGACACTGTCTCAGGGCAACTGTGCCCGAACGGGGCAGACCATGCCAGTGCCGTCCTCAGCACCGTGGCCCAACACCATCACCCCCAGTCCACAGATGGAGAAACACCGTGCAGGGGCTCAGTGGCCAGTCCCTGCACCCGCGACCCTTGAGTCCTCGTCTTAGACTCAGCTCCCATCTCCCTACGAGTCGGGGCCCTGAGTCCTCGGGTCTCCTTACTCCCAGAAACTTTTAGAGCCTTTCACATTTCTGTGCCCTTCAAAATGATGCCCCCTGAATGGCCTTTCTTCCCTCCTTCTGGTCAGCTCCGCCCCCCTCCAAGACCAGCTACAAGCTCTTCAAGGGCGGCAGCCACACCTCATCTGTTAGTTTACAAACCACAGCGCTGTGTCTGGTCGAAGGTCCAAAGCTGAGCTTCTGCTCCCCCAGACCGGCCGCCGCCAAAGGCCCCCCCACCTCAGCTACTCAGACCAGAGACCTGGGAGCCACCAAATTCTTCTCTCTCTTGCCCCCCCCCCCGACCCTGTACAGTCCAGTTGCTCATGTGGCAGCTCCACCTTCAGGGCACGCCCACACCTAAAGCCCTGTGGCCACCGTCCTCTGTCACCTGCAGGATGGCCACAGTCTCACCACGGGCCTCCTGCTCCTGCCCTCCAGCCACTGTACGGCCCTGCAGCCAGGGAGCCCGTGCAAACGTGAGCAAGACCGCGTCACCCCACTCAAGCCCCGAGTCTCCTGCCCCACCAGGGTCAAAGCGAGCACTGTCAGGAGCTTTGCTGATTCCATCAGAAACTCCCACTGCCCCGCCTTGCCCCATGTCCTGTGCCGGGACCTGGCCCTCCAGGTCTCCCTGCAGGTCCCCAACTTCAGTCAGGGCCCTGCCTCTGGGCTTTTCTCTGTCCGGACCCTTTACCACAATGTCCACTCCTTCACCTCCCTGGCTCACCTGCCCTCTTCCCACTCAAGTGTGCCTGGCCACCCAACTTAAAGCAGCCCCGCACCCCTTGTCCCTCGTCCCTGCTGTGGTCCCTCCAAAGCACACCCACCAAACTGTGCATTTGGCTGGTATGTCATGTTCCTTGTTCCCTCTGTCTGTACTCAGCCCCTCTGACCACCACGGGGAGGGATCTTCATCTGCTTGTTTGCTGCTCTCTCCCTGGGCCCAGCCCTTGGAAGGCTGTCAGAAGCGATTAACCAGACGAAGGACAGGAGGGACAGCCGGCTCCTTCTCAGACGGAGACACAAGAAGCACAGAGCGCCAGGCCTGCTTTCCCTCCCTCAGCCCGACCCTCCTTCCTGCTCTGAGAGCACATGCTGCTCCTGTCACACACTGGGCACTTCCAGGACGCAGCCCGGCCGGGACCACACTGCGTCTCCAGGCCGCAGGGCCAGTCTCTGACCAGAAGCAAACCTCCTATTTACTGCGGAACGCAGCACTCCCCTGGCGGGGAGCCCACTTCCCCTCCCCCAGGTCTGGAGCATATTGTGGGGCAGGCGTGCTTGGCTCAGGTTAGCTCTTCTCTGTTGGAGCAGCTGCAGCCAGGATTTGGGGTTCGGTATTCTGAAACTCCACGACAGGAACCTAAGCAAACCCACCTGGATTTTTCTCAGTATTTTTAAGTTACTGCTGATCACCCAGAGAAGCGCTGTGACCACCATGTGGGCGCAGGACTCCCAGTGCAACACCGCTGTTCCATCGGACCACCCCCTCTCTGTACCACCCAGACGGACCCACGGGATGGGGGACACAGACCCCAAGGAGCCAAGGTGATGAGAGTCGGCCCCTGAGGGAACGGACCCAGCGAGGAGGAGGAAGGGGAGGTGGGGGCTGGGCAGCTGATGGTGCCAATCCTGCCTGCTGGAGCAGCCAGTCAGCAGCTGGCACTAGGTGCCAAGCCAGGTACTTTCCAAATGTCACAGGGCACGTGGTGTGCAAGGGACTCCACAAGCGACTCAGGTAACCTGCTCACGGAAAACAGGCCCTAAGAGGGGCAAGTGGGACAGGCACTGAAGTGAGACATCTTCTGAGCTTTGTCCTGAGTGGAGAGGGTACGCCCCAGGGTGAGCGGAGGGCTACAGGGGAAGAGGAGACCCCACACCACACAGGGCCCCAGTCAGCTGCTGGCCGTGTCCTGGGCTGACAGTCAGGACCTATGCCTGGTGCTGCCGTTCTGGAAGGCTGGGGGCCTTCAGGTGGAACAATGGGTTGGGGGGCTGTCTCGCAGTCAGAGCCCCTTGCTGTCGGTGCTTGGGCACAGCTGCTCTAGACACTGGTTGCACGGGGGGTGTCCTTCCCGGTGCTGATTGTGATAATGACCCTCTTTTTAAACCCAGTGGACTTCATCATCTCCCTGCACGTTGGCATTCTTCAATCTTCTATTTCTGACCTCCAGCATGGCTCAGCGGAGGTGGGGAGGAGCCAGACACACAAGGGCTGATTTTCTCCCTGCAGCACCCTCAGGCCACCCCCAGCTAGGCACATGGCTTTGTCTCGGGGCCCCGCCCACACAGGACAGAGAGTAGGACACTGTGGCCCTGTGGGTGGGTAAAGGTCAAAGGCATTATGAGCACACCTCCAGGAGTGTGGGTGTCCTCATCTCCCCATCCCCATAACCTCCCATGCCACAGAGAGGCTCCTCCCGGGAGACACAGCAGCCTGTGCAGGGCCCCAGGCTGGCGCGCCCGAGTGCGGCGTTCTCAGGACGCTCTTGGTACCGTAGCGGGCCCTGAGCTACAGCTCTTCCCACGTTATCCTCGTCATCAAAGACCTCAAGCCAAGGCAAAACAGCCGTGCAAAGGACAGGCTGGCAGTGGCTTCAGGGACACATAAGGATATTTTCTCTGACCTCCTGTGGCAGAGCCCAAGGGAAGCCCAAAGGCAACAGAAAGAGAAAGGCTAGGTTTTTAATAAAATGTAAAAGTTACCTGGATTAATCATGTCAAAGAAAGCCAGGAGTCAATGTAGGAAAGTTCTTTAAGTCCATGAAGGGAATTTTGCATCTTGCAAATCCGAAACTCTGCATTTGTTAAGCAACCCACAGTAACCACCACTCCAATTTCTGTTTCTGTAAACTCAACTCCTTTAAGTCACTCATACAGTGAAATCAGACAGTATTTGTCCTTTTGTGACTCGCTTAACTCACGTAGCACAAGGTCCCCAAGTTTCGCCCCGGTTGTGCCTGTGTCAGAACTTCCTTCACGGGGAAGAAGAATATTCTGTCACGTGCATACTCCACACATCAATGACCCATTCACCTGTCTATGGACTCCTTGGGGGCTCCGCCTTTTGGCCATTTGGAACAATGCCGCTATCAATATGGGTATGCAAATATCTCTTAGTATTTGTTCAGCTTTTTACGAAACTGCCAAACTATTTACTAAGACGGTCATTCCAATTATATTTTAACCGGTAGCATGTGAAAGCTTCAGGTCTCCCACATCCTCGTCAACATCTGTCACGGCCAGTGACATCTGTCTCACCATGTTAACCGTTGCCCCACGTGCACAGTGGCTTGTCACTGTGGTTTCAACATGCGTGCACTTTCCTGGTGACTGAGGGTGCTGAGCATTTCCCACGTGCTTACTGCTATCTTTGTATCTTCTCTGGGAAGGCTGGGGACCTTCTGGCGAAACAGTGGCTTGGGTGCCAAGTCACCCAAATTCCTGGTTGCACGTCGTCACCACGTGGGCCGCAGCTGCTCTAGACAGTGGGGCTGAGGGCTGGGCTGTGTTTTTCTCGACACCGGCTGTGATAATGGTCTTCTTTTTAAACATTTTGGATTTAATCATCTCTTCAAGTCTCCTGTGCATTTTTAAAATTGTGTTGTTTCCTGTTACTGAGTTTGAAGAGTTCTGTGTGTTTCTACATGAACATTTTTAGATGTCTGCCATCCGACACTGTTTCAGTTATTTTTCTCCCAGTCTGTGGCTTGTCGATTCATTTTCTTAACATGTCTTTAAAGATGCATTTCCATTTGTATGACGTTTGCCATTAATTTTTTAATTGGTCACATCTTCAATGTCATACCCAAGAAAACTTGGCCTAACCCAAGGTCACAAAGAATTTTCCTGTGTTTTCATTTTGTCCCTAGAAGTTTTGCATTTGTGTGTGGATCAAAGTTCATATTTTTGCTTGTGGATATCCAATTATTCCAGCAATTTCTGTTGGAAAAACTACCTTCTCCACTGAGTTGTCTTTGTATCTTTGCCGGAATTCGGCGGTCCACATGAGAGTGGCCTATTTCTGGAATTCCTGCTCCCCTCTGCCGATTTACCTGTGCACCACTGCCTCCACACCTCTGTTCCAGAGCTTTGTACCCCGCGAAATCAGGTGGCATCAGTGTGCCAGCTTTGTTCCCTCAAAGTCACTTTGGGTAGTCTCGGTCCTTTGCACTTTTGTATGAATTTTAGAAGTGGCTCGGCAATTTCTACAGAAAGTCTACTGGGATTCTGATTAGGACTGCATTGAATCCATACATCGTTTTAGGGGCAACTGGCATCTTACCAGTAGTGAGTCACCTGAGGCATGACCACACCTGTCCATTTAGTCTGATCTTCTCTGACTTCTCTCAGCGACGTTCTGTAGTTTTTATGGCACAGGTCTTGCACATCTTTTGTCAGATTTATGTCTTTCATATTTTAATGGTATTTTAAAGAACTTCGACTTTCCACTCCTCCGCTGCTGAGCTTGTCTGTGTTTTCAGCTTTGCGTTATGCTTCTGTTTCCGCTCTCATCACTACATGGGCGAGCAGCTCAGGGTCTGCTCGCTGTACACACTTACTGGCCAACACCTGCGTGCCTAGGCCTAGGAAGCAAAGGCCCACCCTGAGGCTCCTCTCGCCCCTTCACAGGCAGAGCCGTTCCCTGCTTCTCTGGGTAAGGAACCAGTCTCCGTGATGCCTGCTGGCGATTCCTGGTCTCTCTGTGGCTGCAAACAAAACCATAGAGGCTGAGCTCCTGGCACGAAGGCCTCCGCTCTCTAATCACTTGGCTTTGGCGGCTGACGGTCACAGAGCTTCCTGGCAGGAAGCAGGGCACAGACGGCAGGTGGCTGTGCCAGGGCAGCTGAAAAGAGGTCTGTTTACAGCAGCTTGCAGACCGGCCACTCGCTGGGACAGTCCAGCGTACCTGCCAGCCGCGGCCGGCTGGTTCGGGTGATTCAGGTTCTGTCTTCACATGTCAGCATGGGAGCTGTCAGCAGCACTGGTGATGCTCACATGAAGACTCGTGTCCAGGGAATGGCGGAGAAGCCCGGGTGGCACCCGCGCCGGTGTGGGAAACTGAGACCAGGGGTCCATTTCAGCCCCGGACAACCGAGCCCAGAATCGTGAACAGAAAAGGACCGGTGGTCAGCAGAGGTCATGGTCTCCTGAAGACACGTGGGCTGACTTGGCAGCAAGGGCTCAGAGGGGGCATTCTGAGCCCCGGAGATGAGTCTCAAGGAGAGGGTCTGCTTTCCAAAAGCATCTGAACCATACACCGTGGTCCCAGAGGCTTAGGGACATTCCCCAGGGGCACCCCCTGGCTCTTGTAAAATGTTGGGCCCAGAAAGAAAATGACACATTAAATAAAAGTGAAATCGATGTAAATGAACACTAACTTCTCACGACAAAGGACTCGGAATGCGATGAAAGACGCCTTGAAAGTACTGGAAAGTAAAGCTAAAACCAAACCGCCAGCCCAGACCTTTGCATCCCGCGAGTGTGCCGTTCAGACATGAGGGTGAGGCTGACGACATTCCCGGGTGAGTAAACCGAGATGATCAGCCACAGCATTGCCTGCGCTGCACAAAGAGCTCATGGAAAGGCCTGTAGGCCGAGGGCGAACGATGCCAAATGAAAGCTCAGATCCACAGAACGGAATGAGAAGTGCCCGAAAGGATGATTATGTGGGTGCATGTAAGCAACGTTGGGCTCCTCTCTCCTCTTAATTATTTGAAAGACAACTGAGTATTTTTGAAAGCAGAACTTATAAAAACGTATTGAAGGGTTTATAAAATACAGGGTGGGGAAAAGTAGGCTTACAGTTGTTCGCATGAAAAATAATACAGTAATAAATAAAACAAGAATGAGCTCTGTTTCGCACACTTACAATGGTACTCCTGCTCTTGCCCCGCCCCAGGTGTGGAAGTAAAACAGCTGACACAGCAGCAGACACTGGGAAGGGACACGCAGGAGTACGCTACTGCTGTGCACTCTTGTGTGTGAGGTGGCGTCACACTGGCTCAAGGCGAAGGGAGGACAGTCACTTTTCTCCGTGCACGCGGGAGAAGCTCAAAGAGGCGCTTTGACTACGATGACAAAGCAGGCTGGTGGGTCTAAAGCAAAGCTGGGACGAAGGTGAATCTCCCACGTGGATGCAAAGCTTTACATGACTAAATTTTGTTCCTTAGTACACAAGGTTTGGGGCTCACCTTATTTATCTAAAAGCACCCTTACCCTCCTGTTGGGTGGCATATGGTTTATAAAGTGCACAGGGATAACGGAGACACAGTTTTCCTTCCCTGTGCAGTTTTTCTTTAAAGCAATTTCCCATCCCCCCACCCCCCACAGAGTCTGGTTATCACTTTCCTTGTCGGTCGGCACAAATAAAGATAATATGCAGATAATATACCTATTATAGAATTACACACTTGATACTTACTTAATTAACCTATGTCACCCCCATAAATTAAAAAAATAAAAAAACCACCAGCTGTACGAACACACACACACACACAGAGTGGTGAGAAGGGGCGATTAAGCGGAGGGTCTTTGGAGGGGAGCTCATTCACGCAGGCGGTGTGAAATGCGCTGGGAGCCCACGAAGAATAAGAAAATTGTGGGCCTTTGTTTTCCACTCTAGGGTTTTGCCAAGGATGGGGATTTATAACATCCTGTCTCATCAAGTCAGAGTTTAGCACCGAACAGGGTGCCTGCCCTTCAGGGGTCACAGAGTAAGTGTGAGTGAAATGCCACCGTCCCTGTTGCCCCTCTCCCAACGCCAAAGAACCAGCCCGGACTACAGACACCTGCTCTCGGCCTACCCGTGAGCAAGGTCGCTCCATCCAGCAGTGTGGCTCCAGAACAAAGAACATGGCAGAGCCACTCAGATCTGTCCACAACTTCGCAGGGGCTGCGAGGAGTCCCGTGAGACCCCACGAGACAAGGCGCTGGGTCTCTAACCCACCCACACTGACTTGCACCTCATAACCTGGGCTTCTAGGGCAAACAATTGTAAATGGCTGCCCCAAGCTTGAGGAAATGCCGCTCCTTCCCGTCTTGGCGAACAGAGCACTTCCTGGGTGGGTCCCTGAGAGGCAGCACTGCCTTGCAAACAGGTCAGCCCTCCTAGCCAGGACAACGCAAGAATTCAGGAGGCAACAGTGGAGAAACGTTCAGCTGTGCTGATGAACTCCACCCAAGCACTGGGGTTCGGGCAAGCCCCACTGTGTAGAAGACCGTGGGAAAGGGCCGCGCGGTTTTCCTGGTTCACCAAGGTTTGAAAATCAGAGCATCACTCCACAAAGACTGGGAAGCAGGAGTCAGGGTCCTGGAGACAGGAAGTCGGGGGAGGGCCGGGTGTTGCGGGGAGGGAGTCTCAGTTTGGGAGGATGACAGAAGTTCTGGAGGTGGATGGTGGTGATGGTCACACAAAATGTGAGTGTGCTCTAGTGCCACTACACTACACACTTAAAAATGGTCACATGGACCTCCGACAAAGGCGTGTCTGTGGTCCCGCCTCCAGACACAGAAGACGTGGAGACAAGGAAATGTGGACTTGGAGAAGCCTGGGGCCAGCCTGCTCCCTGCAGGCTCAAGACCAGTCTTCCCACATAGGGAAAAAAGGTTAAACGGGAAATTTATGTGTGTCTTACCAGTCTTTTTTTAAAGAGAAAACTGTGAGTGAGTGAGTGAGTTCATTGATCATTGGCCCCACCTGTCTTGGGGAAATTGGCAGGAGGTCACTGCTGTTCTCAGTGTCCCGCCAGCTTTGCATGCCCCGCCCTCTGTGTCACCTGGGCCCCTGAGCCACAGGGCACAGAGCACCGGGTATGCTCTGGAGGCAGAAACGTGGTATTAAGATTAATATTCCAGACAACAGTGTGGTGATTGTGGGGAGTGGGACAGGGAGGGGTGGGTGGAGATGGAAGAGGCATAGGGGGGATAAATGGTAATGGAAAAAAGTACAAAAAAATTAAAGATTAAAATTTTAAGAAGATTGGTACTCCATCATCACTGTAGCACTTTATCTATAGTTTATCCAACCCAGACCTGAGCAGACACCTATCCATCTGATTTAAGAAGAGTTCTCACATCATACCTGAGGTCCTTGCGAGTAACCTGGCTCACCTGCTTCAGGGGCAGCAGGTGTGTGTTGGGGAGACTGAGCGTCAGCTGGCTGTGAAAGTGTAATCGAAATGCAGGTGTGGCTGTCCGCCACTACGAAAGCCAGAGTTCGAGAGGCAGGTGCTGATGGGAAGGAAAGCAGTTTACTCATATGCCAGCCACCTGGAAGGTGGGGGCTCACGTCTCAGAGCCTTTCTTCTGGAAGATGGGGGCTCACGTCTCAGAGCCTTTCTTCTGGAAGGTGGGGGCTCACGTCTCAGAGCTCATCTCCTGGAAGGTGGGGACTCACGTCTCAGAGCCCTTCTTCTGGAAGATGGGGGCTCACGTCTCAGAGCCTTTCTTCTGGAAGATGGGGGCTCACGTCTCAGAGCCTTTCTTCTGGAAGATGGGGGCTCACGTCTCAGAGCTCATCTCCTGGAAGGTGGGGGCTCACATCTCAGAGCTCATCTCCTGGAAGGTGGGGGCTCACGTCTCAGAGCTCATCTGCCCATTTCAGAGGAGGCAGAAGTTCTATAAGGAGGGAGAGGGGACCAACAGAACAGAGATCAAGGGAGGGGACTGAAAAGTTCCCCACATGCCAATGAGCACAGTCCATTCCGGTAAGACAAATATGGTCCAGTGTGTGTCATCCTGGTTTGGTCATCCCGGCTTTACATCATCTTGGCTTCACGTCATCCTGGATCCACGGTTGAAGGTCAGCAAGTCTCCCTGAGCTGGGACGCCTGAAGATCAGGTCCGTACCTTCTGAAGTTAGTTCCCATGATTCTCACACAAACATATGATCGTCTACAAGCTACAGACTCGTCAGAGTCGGCACTCCCAGAAACGAGGTCAGAAGAGCGGTGGGCCAGTGACAGTCCCCACTGTCACAGAAGGAGTACCGATGTCTGTGCAGCTCGCTCCCTCAGATTTGAATTGTAAGGATCTTTTGAAAAGGATAAAACCTTCTCCCATCCCTGAGCAGGCACCCCTAGGCTCATGCTTGGGAACCACTGACCCGCACAACTGAAGCCTCCTTCCGTGACCCCGCCATGCAAACCTCCACGCCGGCAAGGGGATCATCCTTCCAACCCATCAACACGTGGTTGTAATGAAAACACCAAATTAAAACGGTTTAAATTTTCTTATAGCTGGGACCTACCTCTGTTTGAGAAATACTTCCCTTAGGAAGTTCTGGGGGCCAGCCATACCGAATGACTGCTGGGGAGGAAAGCAGAACCCCCCCGCCAAAAAAAGAAGGTGGGGAGGGGAGGGGACGAGAGGGGAGAAGGTTTTGATGGTGGTGGAGGTGATCCTCAACACAACCCAACTACTTTCACATGAGTCTACTTCCTCAGCGAGCAGGAGGCTAGGAAACGAGTCCATGGACGTGTGGCAGCAGGACGCTTGTTCAAGCGGCTCTTTTACTTTCAGCGGCTGGAGGTGGCTTCCTCTAGCCCGTTCGGTCCCGTTGGAAAATGGCGCCGTGTGAGAACACGCTTCGGCAGCAAGACTAGGGGTGGGTCCGTTTCCGCTTCTCCCTCTCTTCTCAGCCAGTGGGACTCGGGCCACCTTCTCTGGGAGCCCAGAGAGCAGCGCCCTGTGGGCACTGATACCAGCAGATTTTGTTTCCCCGCGGCCGTCCAGCTGCCAGCCATTCGCGGCCGCTGAGTCCCTGGCAGGTTTATTTTTTTCCCTTTTCCTTCTTGTGGTTCCTACAATAGAAATAACCATTTTTTTTTTTTAATGGAAAGGAACCCACTCCCTTTCCATAATCTCAACTACAGATACGCTTTGGAGTCTGCAGGCTCCATTTGTTTGCTGACGGCTGATTTGGAGAGCTGAGTAATTAACCCACGACCGGTCGAGGCCGTTTCCAGGGCCAGGGCCAGGGCCGGCCGCCGTGGGCATCAGCCCCGCGGTAATGAAGCCTTTCAGAGCCCAGGCCATCCGCACAAAGACGCACTTGAAGCCAGTGGCCTGGCGCGGTGCAAGCGCATCACTTCCATTCTTTCCCTGGACAAAACAGGCCTGTTGATCTCTGCGCTGGAGCTATTTTTACTTCAGTTCAGTTCTTTTTTGCTTTTTAACTTGGTGGGCAGGCCTTTCACTTATATTTTGATCCACTGCTTAATCTGTTGTCTTTTTTTCCCAAAAGACATGCAAAGAGACAGCCTCCCCGGCAGGCAGCCATCAGCTGCCCCTCCAGCAGACTTGGCGCCCCCCTTTAGACGAGCTGTGACTCAGCCCTGGACGAAATGGGGGCCGGCTGCTGGGGCCGCACTTCCTGTGATTAACAGCCGATGCCCCTGAACCCAGACGGCCACACCTGCAATTAGCGACCACACGAGGCAATACCCTCTCTTGGCAAGTGGGAACCCTGGGAAGTGGAGGACAGCTGCCCCCCCTCGAGCTTTCTGCGGAGAAACAAACAGGAGCTGTCATCTTCCGTTTGATAAATCAGCGTGTCCTGCTGGATCCACGAAACGTCCAGGGAGTGCTTGCCTCGTAACAGACACCAAGACGGGCGGGGGTCTGGATCCCTGTCACTGGGGCGCTACGCCTGGGCCTGTGACCCACTACATGTATGTTATCGTGCACACAGTGATCACACACACATGCACATCACAACCCTGTAAGCACAAACTTAATAACAGCTAACAAATGCCAACCAGCCACACAGCAACTTAACTTGTAAACAAGTTTTTCATAGTCAAACAATTTCAAAAGCATATTTAACTTTTAAAACTATTTCGATTTTTTCAAAAATTAGAATGAATGTGATGTGCATAGGTAATACAATAAAGCCTCCACAGGCTTCAGAGCAGCCTAGGAGAGCTGGAGAGAGGTGGGGGGCCGAGGGGATGCCCCTCGGAAGCTACGATCCCAGTGCACAGACCCGGCCGCCCAGAACACCAGTCCCCTGGCGGGGACCACACAAAGGGTGTGTATTCAGAGCCCACTGCGCCCCAGTGGACCCTTTGCTTCTATGAAGCGCTCTCCTCTCCCAGGTCGGCCTGAGCATGGGCTTGACCACATGAAGACGACCACCATGCCAGCCCCCAAGGCCTGGCCTTTCTGCTGCTTTCTGTCCCTTACAGGACATCATTCTGGCCCTTTTAATCATCCCTCAGTTTGTGTCTCATAAAACTGGGAGCTCAGAAAGGGAAACCACAGTACAGATGTGATTTGACAAGGCCAAAGGCGGGCAGTCTGGCCACCCCACTCAAGTTTGGTTCTTAGATGAATTCAGCTCCTCTGCTTTCCTTATCCCACACACAAAAGCCCCTGGTCCTCTCCCATCATTGGTGCCATTGCCTTCAACAGGTACCTGTGCAGGTGGCTTTCCAGTGCCCTCGCCTAAGTACTTGTTAAATGCAGTGTTGTCCCTCTCCCTCCCCTCAGAAGGCAAGCCTCGACTTTGTCGTCTGCCTTGGCTATTGTCCCTCCTCACCGCTCCATGCCAGCTCGCAGTGGCAAGACTGCCTTCTGATCGCAGAGGACAGAGGTGAGAAAGTGGAGGAGGGGTGACTGCACCCCGGGGACTACCCCAGCACGTCAGCCCCTGTGGGCGCATAACTCGCTCCCCCAGCCATACCATCCAACAGCAGCATAATTCTCCGTTTTGTCAAGGGAAGCGCCACAAGTTATTTCTTTAACGCTTTACTGAAATAACCACATTCTGATTTTCAAAGACCACTGAGGCAAGAATACTGCTTCCGTGGTCCCCATGTGCGGTTTGGCATTATGTCACATATAACTTTAACATTCCAGGACCCGGGACTCCCGTGCACTAACTCGGTGTCTCCTACAGAGACACAATGTCTGTGCGCAGGGCAATGAGGCAAAGTTTATGTGGCATCAGAGCCCCAGGGAGAAGACAGACTAAGTGGTGTGCCAGCTACCACAGTAGGTGGGACCTGCCTGCAGCCAGTCACAGCCCTGTCTGTCCTCATGTCCATCTCATGTCCATCCATCTCTGTCAGGATTCTACGTGAATGACACCATTTTCTGAGTTGTCTTAGACAGTCTCATTTTTAAAATCTGGAGAACAATGTCCAATTTGATATTTCTTGTTTGGCACGGCCCTTGGGCCCGATCTGAAGTCACTGGACATTTGACAAGCGTGTAATGGCCTTGGGCCACGCAGAGAAGCACGGCTCCTGCTCCACCGTGAAGGGTGCAGAGGCACCGCATGCCCAGCCCCGCTCACAGCCGAGCCTGCTGCTGGTGAGTCTCTGAGACTTCCCGGCAGGGTCACAGGGGCACTGGGGATGCCCAGAGCGGGAGAACCACCGCCACTCGGCCACTGGAGCCCCGTCAGGGCAGAGCTCCGCCTTCTCTGCAGTCGCTCCCATAACTGAGACTTTTTTCAGAACCAGAACAGATGACAGGAATTAAAGCTCTGAAATTCAAAGTGAATTATGGAAATGTGTTTCTCTTCCTCGAGATGTGTAATCCAATTCAGCATTCTTATCCCTCAACAAAACCCTTGCTATTATTAGCTGAGAGCGTGAGTTCGTAATTACTTCGGAAAGTTCTGTGGCTCTTATCCATGGAATCCACTCGCTCTTCAACACCATCTTTCCCCGGGGGCGGACTGATCGCTCGCTCACACGTCCAGAAAGTAACTACTGTGCCACTAACGGGGAAAGGCAGCCTCCAGCTCATGGCACCAGAGGAGATTTTTTCTTTCTTTCTGTCTGTCTCTCTCTCTCTCTCTTTAAACCAAAGCAAGCATTTGGAAACAGAATACTTTAAAAGGAAAAGATCAGAACTTGTTTTTCAATGAGCGGAGAACAAGAGGCACCATTGTAGCCCGAAGCGAGGGTCTTACATACGATTCCGGGCGAAAAAAGTCCATAACAGACTCTTATATGTAAGCTTGAGATTTAGATTAAATATTCTTAGGTTCCAGAGGGATTCCAATTTCTTTCTTAATGTGTATATCTATTTCCAAATTTAATCCTCATTTTTTTTTTTAAGACCTGGGTGTTCTGGTAAATTAAAGATGCTGGTAGCAATCATTTGAGCTGGAATTGGGCATGGAGAAAACTCTTCCCAGCATTCTCTGGGTCGGGGTGAACAGGACTTGGTCAGCCTCACCGATCGAGCGTGGGCTGGCTCGGCTCATGTTTAAGGGCAGCAGGTGAGAATGGCAGCCACAGCACAGGGTGGGCGCTCCAGTGGGGTGATCATGTGTCCTGTCTCGTCTCCGGGGCCCGAACGCCGGCCCCACCTGTGCTGACCAGCGCTGGGTGCAGTGGGGCCCAGAGACGAGGGCAGAGGGTCCGCTGCTGCAGTGGCCGAGGTCGCTGCCCACCAAGGAGCAGGGTCGGTGTTGGGAACAGGAGCTCCTAACTTTTAGGGGATGGCTGTTTCACAAACACACAGTTTCCAACACATTACGAATGTCTGCCTTCATTCCCAACCAAGGCGTCAGAGAGATGCTCGACTCTCGAGTTCACGGGAGAAGAGCCCAGGCACGAAGTCTGGCTACATTCTGAGAGTGGGCAGGTAGCTGGAGCCCGGGTGGGGCGGGTGGAGGGGAGGTTATTTGGAAAGGATACAATGGGGGAGGCACACAGGCCACTGTAATGCTGTGTAGCCACTTTTTAAAGTAAACCAAAACAGGTGAAGTGAGTGATTCCCTTTAGCCCAGTGTGTCCCAAATGTTATCGTTCCAACAGCAACACTAAAAATCAGTGAGATGTTTTCCATTTGCTAACTGCTTCTTCGTGACCACCACATACTTCACACTCAGCACGTCCCGTCTGCACTAACCGGTTCCCACTGCTTCACGGCCTCCGATCTCGAGTTGGGTTCCTGACCACTCTCGCTTCACTGAGGGGGCGTGCCTCGTCCCGCAGTGCGGCCCAGGGGCGTCTCCTGAGTGTGCCGGGGGCTTCACGACAGTGCGCTCCGTGACCACATGGAAGACGGGACAGCCCACATGTGATCCCCAGGACACGGAGTCAGAGCTTCTGCGTGGCCACACCACACATGGTGTGCAGAGCGAGGCTGAGCAGACTGCAGCTGGACCGACGGTTCTCCCAGAAACTCCAACAAGCCAGACCCTGAAGACACTGTGCACACGTGTTTGCCACCGCGTGGACACAAGTTCAAAAGCGGGCTGACCTAGTCTGTGAGGCCGGCAGCCAGGCCCGGGCACCATGCGCCGCACCGGCAGCACCGGCAGCACCGGCACGCGTGTGAGTGAACTGACCGTGGCAGTTCCCACTCTCGCCATGTGTAGTGCATGCTGGTTTTTCTACTGTTTCTCTGAAGTCTCGTCGCCACCCACTACACGGATGTCACCGTCTGCACTGGGCGGGAACCTGTCCCGCAGAAAACTGCGGGCAAGCCCGTGGCCATTCACACGGGTGGAACTCTCAGAGCGTCCCCGGCTAGCTGCTCTCTCCAAGCCCCGCTCCCTCCTCCGGACAAAGGACAACAATGCTGCCCGTCTCCTGGGGCAGCTGGGAGGCCTGGGCGAGTTCATGCACACTGAGCACTTCGATTGCTGGCCTCGGTCCACAGACGTACACGCACTCACACGTATGCTGTTATTAGTTTTATTTCCAAACACACAAAGGTCCCAGGTCCTTCTCTGGGCAAATAAATCTTTTAAGTCCCTGTTTAATACCCACCGACAAAGTAAGCTAATCGTCCAGGGGAGATTTAAGGTGACCCGTTGCTCCAGGGACTGCCACCTGGGAGGGGCTCCCCTCCCACGTCTGTGTCCACGCCACATTCTGCCCGCTGCTTGTGTGCCTACTCAGGCCTTCAGGCGGGGCCTGGGAGCGTTTGGGCATGGATAGCGTAACTGTGTTTGCACAGCCCTTGTTTTTGAAAACTCACCCCGGTGTGGAGTGTTGGCCACAGGGAATAGCAGCCCTCCGACCTGGCTGGGCCAGGGGCCAGCCCCCATCCCCCCTCCAACAGCCAGGGCTGTCTGCGCCCCTGCGAAAAGACCAGCCGTCAGCTTCAATCTCCCTAATCCAGCCAGATGCCCACTCGGCCAGTCCACAGTCGCTCTCCGGGGAAGCCCATCTGGGAAATGCTGCAGTGCCCTTCCTGCAGTGACATGTCATAAAAATTAGTCTGGGCACTAATCTAAGGAAGCTTTGTGCTGAGCTGAGGGGCCGAGGGACTGCGTGGTCCCTTCTGCTCGGTGGCCTTCTTTCTGCCAAAGAGGCAGACCAGAGGGCCAGCACAGACCCTGAGTACTCTGCAAGTGCCCACTTCCTGTCCCTTGCATGTGATGCCGTCCTCCCTCTGGGTGTGGGAAGAAGCTGCCCCAGCCCAGTCCTCTCTTGCGGGCAGCTGGCTGCTCCGCCACACAAAGGGGCTCATGGGTGGGGGTGGGAAAGAGTCTGAACGGGGGCTTTGTGTGGCTTTCTAGCCATGGCTGCTTTGAGCTTCAAAACTCCATCAGGAATGCGTGCTAGCGGGTCTGTCTGAAGAGGGCACACAAACTCACCCACTAAGGGTGACCCTCCCCTGTGAGCTGTCCCTCACCTTGGAAAGAACAGTCGCTCCCCAAACATGATTTTTGAGCTGCTCAGAAAAAGAGAGAATTCAGACCTTCGTTTTGCTGTGTTCTCATGGCCCTGGTGGATTTCCCATCGGACCTCTTGTCCCGACCCGTCTGCTTCCTCTCAGTTGACGTCACAGGACCCAGAGAGACTTGAGGGAGGGCGGGCCCACAGAGCGGGCACTGGCGTGCGGGGTGCCAGCTGCACTCTGAGACACTGCCAACCTCGATGGTCCTTGGAGTGGGTACTGAGTGGTCTGTCCTGACACAAAGGTCACTGGCCGCCCAGGGCAGGGTGGCAGTGGGTGGGACGGCCTGCCCACCTGCAGGTGCAGTACTGCCCTTCTTACCCGCCTTCCTGTCCCTGCTGGACTCCCGAATGCTCGGTCTTCCAGCGACTCTGATGCACTCTGCTTTGCTCCAGGGTCCGGGTGTGTGCTGCATCAGACCAGGGACCAGCCAGGTGGCCTGGCAGTGTGGGTGGGGCTGACTTTGGTTATACCGTGAGCTTTGGGGATAAGAGCCCACAGAGACCAGAGCAGCCTCTGCACACCCATCACTCACTGAATGACGTGCTTCGTCGGTGCCATTTAAAAACTCACCACGTCACGGGTCACAGAGCTGGGACTGCATCTTCAGACCATCACGTGGGCATTCTCACACTTGCCTGTTTTTACAGTCTCACTCTTGCTCAGAAGGGTTTGGAACTTTCCATGAAAGTGTAGATCCTGTCCTAGAAGTTTAGAAGTGTGGGTTCTACAGCAAAATTGGCAACAGAGGAAATCCATCCCATTCTCTCATTTAAAAAACTACAGATCTAGCTAAGAAAGGTCTTTTCCTCATACTAATTATGAATATTCTCTTAGATTTTTTTCCATTTTACAGTCATCTTTGGAATAAAGGGAACTCATCAATGTTTTGACCATGTCTTTCCTCCAAGGCCACGTAATGAATCAGAGGCCACCTCAGGTCAGTCTGAGCCCTGGGCAGCAGCTTCACAGCCGGGAAACCCAGAGGGCATTTTCTAGAGACTTTGAGTGCACTTTATCTGTTAGATCAAAGGAAAAGCAGTCAATCTGTTAGTTAGAACCACATGCTTATGCAATTTTATGTGGTGACAGTTGTCTATTAAGCCATTTAACAGCAAGTCATAAACAGTCTCACGATAGTTTGGAAACATTGTAACATCATCTAAAGCAAGACTGAAATGAATTAGAAGCAACAGAGAGGGAGGGCTGGGGGAGGAGAAGCATGACAGAACAGACACAGTGTTCAATCTCAGGGTGCAAATCACGGTGAGTTTGGGGGAGCCGGAACAGAAATCATTCCTTCAACCTTCCGGTCAAGATGGCAGCACAGACAGACATGGCTCGCCTCTTTGCACAACCACAGCAAAATTACAACTAAAATACAGAACAACCATCACTCAGAACCATCATAAAGCCAGATGAACGGCAGTCTGACAGCTACAGAATTAAAGAAACCACATCCATCCAGACTGCTGGAGGGGCGGAGACATGGAACGAGCTGGTCCCTCGACCACGTGTAGTGGATAAAAATTCAGGAGGGACATCTCAGGAGCAGAGTCCCAGCCCCACACGGGTTCCAGCACCAGGAAAATTAAGTCCCCATAATTTCTGGCTGCAAAAACCAGTGGTGACTTAGTCAGCAGACTTCTGGAGCCTCAAGCAGTTCTCTTAGGGGCCCCCACAGAGACTTACCCAGACTCACTCCCTCCGAGCTCCAGCACCGAGATAGCGGCTTGAAAGGCACCAGTGGCCACAGGGAGGAACTGAAGTGTCTGGCATCAAGGCAGAAGCTGGAGGACAGCTTTCTCCCAGACAGAAAGGCCATTGGACAGAGGCCATTGTCCCTTTTCTTAGCCCTCCTCCTAGATAAAGCCAGCATGTGGGTGCCATATGTGAGACCCCATCAACCTGGCTAACATTCTCTGCCCTGCCCTGGAGATCCCAAGGCTCCTACCCAACTTATGGGCCCACCCCAGCTGTTAACTGTGACTTTTCCATATGAATGGCTGGTCTTGGCTCAGGCTTCACAACTTCCTAAATCCTATCATCAAGTTAACAGCTGGCCTCAGTGAGCCCCAGGCCCAGCACTAGCAGCAACCAGCCTAGATTCACAGCTTGGCTTCTCCTGGGAATCTCCAAGCCCAGCACAAGTAGTAGCCATCTCAGACTGCTTTACAGCTCAGGCAGGGTGGTCCCAGGCAAAACACAGGTTGGGGGCTGATCTTGGCCTGTACCACCCAGGAAACCCCAGAGCCTATGCACCACATTGGACAGCTACAGACCACGTTGGAGCAGCGCCACTCTGCCCCTGCACAACTGATCCTCCATGGAGGGTTGAAGGTGGTGGTCAGTGGTCACAACCAGTCCTTGCAGATGACTGGCCTGGGTAAATCCCTCCTCCATTGACCTGTCAATAGTAATCAAGGCTCAACTACATGAGGAGGGTGTACACAGCCCACACAAAGGGCGCACCTTGAGTACCCAGCTTGGGTGCTAGGGGAGGCTGTGCCACTGAACCCTACAGGACACCTACTATGTTAGGCCACACTACAACACAGGGAGTCAAAGCAGCTCTACACAATGCATAGAAACAAACACAGGGAGGCTGCCAAAATGAGGAGACAAAGAAATATGGCCCAAATGAAAGAACAGATCAAAACTCCAGAAAAAGAGCTGAATGAAATGAAGATAAGCAATCTATCAGATGCAGAGTTCAAAACACTGGTTATAAGGATGCTCGAGGAACTTAGTGAGGACCTCAACAGCATAAAAAAGATCCAGTCAGAAATGACAGATTCACTAATTGAAATAAAGAACAATTTACAGGGAAACAACAGTAGAGCAGATGAACCCGAGAATAAAGTCAATGATTTGGAACATAAGGAATAAAAAAGCAACTAATCAGAACAAGAAGAAAAAAAATCCCAAAAAAACAAAGACAGTGTGAGCAGCTCTGGGACAACTTCAAACACTCCAACACCTCACCCAGCACAGGGGGGCCAGAAGGAGAGGAGGAAGAGCAAAAAATTGGAAAGCTATCTGAAAAAATAGTAAAGGAAAACTTCCCTAATTTGGTGAAAGAAATAGACATGCATGTCCAGGAAGCACAGACAGTCCCAAACAAGATGGATGCAAAGAGGACCATTCCAAGACACATAATTAAAATGCCCTAGGTTAAAGATAAAGAGAAAATCTTAAAATCAGCAAGAGAAAAGCAGTTAGTTGCCTACAAGGAGTTCCCATAAGACTGTCAGCTGATTTCTCAAAAGAAATTGTGCAGGCTAGACGGGACTGGCAAGAAATAATCAAAGTCATAAAAAGCAAGGACCTACATCCAAGACTACTCTACCCAGCAAAGCTATCATTTAGAACTGAAGGGCAGATAAAGTGCTTCCCAGACAAGAAAAACTAAAGGAGTTTATCATCACAAAACCATTATTATGAGAAATATTAAAGGGACTTATTTAAGAAAAAGAACAAGATCAAAACTATGAACAATAAAATGGCAATAAATACACATCTACCTACAATCGAATCTAAAAAACAAACCAAGCGAACAAGAACAGAGACAGAGTCATGGATACAGAGAGCACTTTGACAGTTGTCAGATGGGAGGGTGGTGTGGGGACATGGGTGAAGAGGTGAGGGGATTAAGAAGTACAAATAGGCAGTTACAGAATAGCCGTGGGAATGTAAAGTACAGTATAGGAAATGGAGCAGCCAAAGAACCTACATGCATGACCCATGGCCATGAACAATGGGGAGGGGTTGCTTGAGGGAGTGGGGGGTGTTGAGTGGAGTGGGACAAAGGGGAGAAAATTTGGGCAACCGTTGTAGCATAATCCATGAAACATAAAAATCACTCGCTCACCCACTCTCTCGTTCATTGACCACCACTGAAGGGCTCACTGCCACAGTCCCGGCACGGTAAGAGCAAACACAGTGTGATGTTTCTCCGAGCCCCCACGGTCCCTTTGAAGCTACTGCTTCTCCCTGCTGCGTGGCAGCCTGACTCCTTCCGAGTGGGCCCTCCACACCGCCTCCCCCGGCCTCCTTGCAGACTCTAGCGCTCTGCTTCGCGTCGTCAGCATTCGGTCCATTTTCCTCAACCTTACCCTCTTGTCCTCATACCACAGCTGCACAGGGCAGGCGCAGAGCAGGTTTTTGGACACCGCTGACAATCCTGCAGGGAGCTACTATTACGCATGACAGCATGTCAAGTGCTTGTCAAGGCTGAGGCAAAGGGATATAGCAGGAACGCCCTTAGGAAGGGCCCCAGACACCCAAACCACAAGTCTGGACACTCAGTGAAGGACGCCATCCGGACACCGGTACAAGTGGGACCTCTGCCCATTGGGGGTGGCAAGAACTTGGCGCTCCAACCACCTGGCGCCCAACCTTGGCTGCACCACGTGACACACAGAGCCTTGCCAGATGTCCGCCCCCAGACGTGGGCCACGACTGCAGCCGCCTGGCCTGAGGTAGACAGCCCCCTCCCCACCTGCAGACATGGCCAGAGACCTAGAAGGCACAGCAGACACTCGCTCTTCCTGCTTCCAGCACGCCGGCTGCCCCTCTGTGTGTGTGACCTGTGTTTGACTCTGCTGGCTTCCAGGGGAGGCCTCCCCGGATACACCTGGCATTGTGGGAAGACGCAAACATGTGTGAGTGACTCCTCTCGGGGTGCTCCCTTGTTCGAGGCACCAATTCAGCCCGAATGTGACATGCTAAACAACCTGTGTTGTACTCCCACGTGCGGCCGCAAGGGCTGTGGTACAAACGGAAGTACCACATGTGGCCAGCTGCACCCGCAACACAGGCTGTGCGGACATGTGTGCCCTGCCGCCAGCTCACCCACAGGGCAAGAGCTGCAGCGGTGTGGGGTGGAGAACCCCTGAATTCCCTCAGGACTGAGACACAAGTCTGCGAATAAAATTCAAGTGGTTGTAAAAGTGAATGAAGACATTCTCAGTGAGGGGAAACGCTATGCCCACCCCCCCCAAAAAAACCCCCAGGGGGCATTGGTGAGCTGCTGCCCTGAGAGCACGTGGGGCACCCCTTCCTGTCGGTGGTGGACATGCGTGGGTCTAGAACAGGCCTAGACAGACAAAGATGGCGCAGTGTGTCTCTCAGGCCTTGCTGGTTTTCCTCAGTCCCACGCATTTTAATCCTGGGATGAGGCTCCTACCAGGACTCTATTTCACATGGAACAGAGGACTCTGCTTCGATGACCGACCGTGGAGGACCCGCAGGTCACAAGAACTGAAGATCCTGTAAACATATCTGTGGCCACGAGGCCAGTCCCCATGTGAACTGAGAAATAAGAGGATAAAAGAGATGTGACTGGGCTTTGGGCAAAGACAGTGTCAAAAACAGACTGGCCAGTAAGTGCTGACGTCTCCTGGGTCCAATGTAGGATGACCCAACTATGAGATGGGAGAGACAAAGCAAAGGACGAGCAGGGAGGTGTCGTGCAGGCCGGCAGGTGCCTCCTGGGAAGCAGGCTGGCAGGCCGGGAGGAGGGGCCAGGCCGCAGGTGGCGGCAGCAGCACAGGGAGTGGGGGCAGGACACTCAGGGCCCAGACCAGTGAGTGTTGTCACTGGCAGGAGGGTCCCAGAGCCAGGGCTGCACAGGGCCAGGTCCACTTTCCTGCTCGAGGTCCGACAGGCTGACGTCAGAGCTGCTGTCTGCAGGGCCTGCGAAGCCAAGGGGTCTCGACAACGTGTCCTATTTCTGTCCTGCGTGTCTGCCCTGAAAACAAAATGACCGCTAAACCAGGCTAAAAAAGTATAGGACACAGCGCTGCAGCTAGAAAACTCTGGGCTTTCCCACATCTTTCTGTGATGTTCTTTCGAGAAGAAAACATCCAAATCTTGAAAATAAAGGAAAAAAGATAAGCGTGTGTCTTTTTAATATGCTTGCCTAGGAGCCATCTGACACTCCGGGGACGGTGGCGTTGTCCGAACAAGCAGGGCCAGGCACCGGGGGCCAGGATGTCACTTCACAGAAAACTGGTGCGCCACGGGTGGCTTCTGTCGAGAAACAGAGGCCACGCCAGGGCGATGGCTTCCCTGCCCTGCAGGACACGAGCAGCCTGCTGTCTGAATCTGCAGCCTGCTCTGGGGTTTTTCTTCCACACATCTCGTGTTCCCCATTGCGTCACTCTGCCATCCTCTAGTTCTAGCATGAGTGGGCTGAGAAAATCTTGGACACATCCCTTTGAGAAATCTCAGTGTGTTTGGTTATGAAGGCTTATTTTGGAATAATCACGTCTTAGAATCCTGCGGTTTCTTTGTTCACATTTGTGTACCTGTGTGAGCAACATGCTTTAACTTTTTGGGAACTATCACTCGACACCTGCCAAAGCCTGGCTTGTTTGGTGGGCTTGATTTACCGATTACCGCACGCCGGGGCTGAGCCGCGTCCCTGGGTGCACTGAGGACCCACGTCCATACACAGTCATTGGAGGGAGAGAACCACGAGGGACTGGCGTCCACAACCCACTGAGAAAGTCCCGAGGAGGGTTAAGGACAGAGACAACGGCAGCAAAGCCCCTCCACTTTCTGCAGACTGGTCTTCCCTACATCCACGTGCTTGTGAAATCTTACAAGGCGGCAAATCTGGAAGGATTTCAAGCAGAAGGAGGAACTTGGAAAAGCCATGTGTTCCTGGGGAAAGATTCTCTCCCTCCCCCGCCCCAGAAGGGTTCATCATTCATTTCCACTGCTTTGTTTGTATGGCGTCATCTTTTTTAAAAAAATGAAAAGAAAATAGGATCATTGAAACCTTATGAAGCAGCATCAAATGTAGGGCAAATATAATTTTCTTTTGATGAGACCTGGCTAACTAACCTTCAGGGCTTAAAGTGGACAAGATTTTATCAGCCACCAACATTTTGTGGGAATCCTGAAACATCTGAATTTTTTTCTTAAAATTAACCTGAAATCAGCCAATGGATCCACCCTACTTTAAGAGATCTATGACAGAACTGAATTGCGAAAAAAATACTTCTACTTTCAATTATTCTTTTCTTTACAGAACATGGTACACCTCTCATGTGTAAAAGGACTGCATAATGCAAATGTGAACATGCCATACGTTCCCCCCAAAAATCACCAAGTTCCTTTGGTCTATAAGACACCAAACACAGAGGTGCCAGTCTGCACCTGAAGGAGCTTCCAAGTTAGCTGGACAGGTGATAACCAAACAGTGTTCCTTTGGAAAAGGACATAAAGACAGGTTTTTCATGTGGTTAGAATTCAGTTTCTAATTCAGCAGCACTTGATCATCTCTGGGCTGTGGCCAGATGAACTGCTGTGTGGCTTCTGGTACCAGGGTGGGGCCCGGCCTGCGCGTCTGTGTGCACAGGTCTGTGTGGGCGGGTGTCCGTCTGTCTGCTCCACGGCAGGGCTAACTCTCCACGGGACCCTTTGCTGAGACTGGCTCATTACCTCACTTGTCCATTCATTAGTAACCATGGGCCTGGAACTAGTGGGTCTTATTAAGGAGGCCGAGCATCAGTTCAGGGCCTGCTACGTGACAGGTGTTAACTAAACATTCACTGAGTTGATTTAAAGATAGATCAGAAGTGAACTTGGCCTTCAGAGTTTGTAACTTCATAGGGAAGCTGCTCACATAGTCAAATAATCCGAATACAAAGGAGAGAGGGACAGATGAAGAGCTGGGCACAGGAGGGGAAGCAGAGGCTCCTTCCAGTTAGTGCACCAGTCTACACGGGGGGACAGGGCAGGGCCAGATGCCGATGGTGGTGGTGAAGGGGCTTCGCTGGGTGAGGACTAGAAGCCCAGAGGCCCAGAGGCAGAAGCCCGTGGGGCCTGAAAGGGAACGTGTGGTCTGTGCAAGCAGAGAGGCAGTGGAAGATGAGCTTGAGAAGGTGCAGAGGGCCCCAGGAGTGACAGTCCCTACACACACCAAGTGTGAACCCAGGACTGTGACTAAGGAACATCACTCAAGGCTGTTTCCCGTCTTTGAATAACAGGCTGCTGCCCCGAGCGAGACACACTCCGTGCTCTGTGTTGAAGCCCTTCGAGCACCCCTGTAAGAAACCCTAGTGTGTCCGGTTACACTGGTTTATTTGGAATAAGCACGTCTTAGAGCCCTGTAGTGTCTGTCCATTGAGGACCACCTTTGGTCCCCAGGATTCTCTGTTCCAGAAGGTTCTGTCCACAGGGACCCACAACTGTCTCCCAAGACAGGTGCTGCTGGTGCTTCGACCTTTAGCAGACATGGGGGTCAGCTGTCACTCCTGGCCTGTCTGTGGGTCACAGGCACAAACTCTTCACACAGGGCCCTTGGACCAGAGAGGTTTCCCCCAGAAGGACAGATGGGACGCTGTCTCTCACCAGTCCTGAAGGGTGAGCAGCTCCCATTCCAGACCACAAAGTCTCTGCCTGACCCGAAACACACTAGGGGTGACCGAATGGGGCTGCACTTGTTCTCACAAGATCGTGACCTCAAAGACGCAGGAACACCCCTATTGTGCATATTCACACCTAATGAGACTCCACCGCCACCCCCTGCCTTTCTGCACTGCACCCCTATTTGTCACCCAGATCCCTCCTTCCCTCCCTCCCTTCCTTCCGCAAAACCCCTCGAGTGTCTGTCACCTTCTAGAACTACCTGCCAGCCCAGTTCTGCTCTGACAACTAGAGCTGCTGTCCTGCCATGGGGTGGACCACATAGGGTCTCCGGAATCTGAACCCTCTTTCTGATAGGATTCAGGAGAAAAGGACAGAAAATAAGTTCCTGGTTAACAAAGAGATTTTTTACATGTTTCACAGTATTTTCCATTCATCAGAGTACATAAAATGCCTTAATGTCTGTGTAGGAGTTTCACAGTTTCAAAGGACTCTCACGGACGGTCTGCAGTTAAGCGCCCGCCCCCAGGGCGTGGACAGGCCAGGCAGCTCTTCCTCAGTGTGAGCCCCTCGTGCGCAGAGATCGTGTGTCACTGACACTCACACGTCCAGGTCTCGCCCAGGGCTGGGCATGGAGCCAGCAGCCAGCAAGTGACTTCCACGTGAAGATCTTCACTTGCGCGTCTCTGGGGTGTTTCCACTCGGTCGGTGGTGGAGGCCGTTGGACTGCTCCAGTGCACTGTCCCCGTCAGACAGGAGCCTAGGGCGGAAGGCAGGCCGGACACAGGGCTACAACTGGGACAGTCCACGTTTTCTGGCCACTGTCATTCCTCAAGCTCATAGTCAAGGAGGGTCTCGTCACCCTTTGTGAAATGAAAAGTTTGGCAAGAACACAAAGTGGCTGGGCGGGGCACACGGACAACCGTGACGCTGGGGGCTGCGGTTTCATGGCACAACGCTCAAGGGTTCAGAACCATGAAGACACATTTCAACAGAACCAGGGAGAAGCCACCCGGAGCGGGCGCTCAGCCTGCGTGCCTCCCTCAGTGCCCCATCCGCAGGGCCTTGGCAGGGCCTCCCTCTCGCGTCACAGCAGCAGCCGCACGGGGCCATCTGGCGAACGGCACGCAGGAGAGGACAGGAATAGCCAGCACGTCCCTCCCGCCTGGAGGGTTACTGCTGGAAAGAAGGGAGAGCCATGGAAGCCAAGAGCGCTAAGGCTTCGATCTGACCATGCGGCAAGACTGTGTCAGTACTGTTTCCATCTCTACGCATCAGAAATCGTATAAGTAGCCGGATTTTCAATTTCCCTAGTTGTCTATGAAAATATTATTAAGGGGAACCCAAGACTCAGAGGTTGAAGATGTGTTTTGTCAATGATGTGAATATTAGCAGAGACATGTTAGGAAGTAACTTTAGAACTTAGGTAGTTTCCTGTGTGAGCTTGGAAGTTACCTAAGGTTTGTAATTCCAATAGAAATATTCTTTTAATTGGTCCATTTATTTCTTCATACGGATGATGTAGGAGTAGAACAGAGATAAAATACTCAGAAAAAATTAAGAAACCAATTCAAATGTATACTGTTTGTTTATTTTTAAACTTTCCACTTGAGTACATGTTCATTGACTTTTTAGAGAGCGGGAAAGGGAGGGGAGAGAAACACCAATGTGAGAGAGGAACACTCCTCTGGAGGCCCACAGGCCCACGCGCGTCAGAGCACGCTGCCCAGCACTGCAGGGCGGCGTACAGCCACCGCCACCAGTGCCTCCCTTTTCAGAACGCTGCAAATAAACACAGGATGTCTTCAAGTTCAGTTTATTCCTGGAGAAAAAGACGCATCATTCTCCTGGCAAGACACAGGATGTGCCATTGGGTGCAAAGTACACGACTTGAGTCCCGTCTCTCTCCACGTGCCACGTGCAAGGAGAAGGCGGCCTCCAAAGCCCGTCCTGCTGAGCCCAGACACGCAGGGCAAGAGCCAGAGCACAGCAGTCAAGGCTCAAAAGTAAAAAGAGGAGGCTCAAGTAGCCCGTCCGATGTGCCTGGTGCAGACAGAACAAAACAATAAGGCAAGGCCATGGACTTGCACAACGAGGAAACCTGGGGCTCCCAGGTAAGGTCAGAGAATGCAGCCTCAGGCAGGAGTGAAACCTGGGCTGCAGGTGTCACTAGGGTCTGTGAGTGCCTATTGTTACCGTGGCCAAACACAGCGTGACCTGCTGCCCTGACTTTGTTTCAAGGTAAGTAAAATTCCAGAAGATCTTCTAACAGGGAAACCGACGCACCAACCGATGTCACAGCTCGGGGACAGCTCCCGCACAGGCACACACCCAGGGGTAAAGGGGTCCCACCTCTCAGTGGAAACTTGGGCTCTTTCAGACTTATCTGCACCTCCTGTGCAGGACAGCGTGCGGACAGACACCCAGAGCTGGTCGGTGGCAGGGTGCCCGGCGGTACCTTTGATCCCTGTGCAGGCCGGGATGCTCGCTAGCCTGAGGCCTCCATCCCTTGGAGCCTGTGCCCTCAACCCTCCAGCAAGGCTCCTTCCAAGCAGAAGCCTCTCCAAGCCTCTCCTCCTTGCCAGCTGCCGCGAGCTGACCTGCTTACGGCCCGGGGGAGTTCGTGCCCAAACCAGAATTGCAACTTTGGTCCCTCACCCCTGCCATGGAGACCAGCCTGTCTCTGCAGCAGTCACCCCCCACCCAAGGCACATTCTTGTCAGTCTGTGAATGTTGGTTTTGCCGCATTGACGGCATTTTTGATGATGTCCAGTGCACCTGTGCCGTACCAACAAGGGTTCGCTGTGGATTAGAGAGGCGGTGCCGGTCTGCCGGGTCTGTGCACACTGGGCTCTGGGGAGGGCGGCAGTGGGGGAGGGAGCCAACAGCACCCAGGGACCACTGCAGGGGACACAGCATTTGCACCCCCACCCACCAAACTTTGTCCCTGCCACCCCAGTGGCCACAGGTCCAGCTGTCCTAGGGGGCACTTCTACTGTAGAAGAAAGAGAACAGGGTCCTGGAAGATCGCTAGGAACTGCTGCCTACCGATCATTACTAATAAGGAGGCAGACAACCAGCGAGAAAAGGGGACCTTAAATGAATCTGCCGTCAAATATTCACCTCGTCCACACTCCTTCCATTTCAAGGGAGCGTGTAAGATCCCTCATTGGCTTATTTTATTCTGCATATTTGTGTGGGACCTCAGATGCCACGGGCTCATCCCTGAAACCTGACCGTTGTCACCCCCACCGTGCCCCACCCTCGTTCCACTTGTCACAGCACCCAGTGGCCCTCCATCACCACTGAATGTGAGGTTACACACACACTCACGTGAAACTATGTGTTTGAAATTGTGTCTGGTGTTTTTGCAACGTGTGTTTCCACTTTACATAAGTTACGCTGTGCTAAGAAAACGCTGTGCCTTTCCTGTGTGACAACTTCTCAGGAGTGGGACCACTGTGCAAAGTTGCGACCATGCACGTTAGTCGGCCAGACATCACCGCTGTGCTTCTGGGACGTCTGCACCAGGTCATGGCCCCCACGACAGCACACTGGTCTGTACTGTCACACCCTTCCTCTTGGTGACCTGACACAGTCAGACTTCCAGCTTTGTGGGTTTTCGGGGAACACAGCAGCATGTCACTGCTGTTTCAACATGCGCTTCTCTGATTATGACTCACGTGATTGTGTCTGCATGTGCGTGCTAGCCCTTGGACTTCCTCCCGTGTGACTTGCCTTTTTACACCTTCCCATTTTGCTATTGAATTTTTTGTGTTCTGCTTGTTGGTTGGCAGGAATTCTTGTTTACTCCCCAATTAAACTCTGTGTCATTATCACAAACATTTTGTTGACGGTGGTGTTCCTTCCCCCAACCTGCCGTCCAGCTCTGTCCATCATGGTTGAGGGTTTTGGGTCTCTTTAGAATCACCCTCCCCATTCTGAGCCACAGAAATATTCCACATTTTATTCTACATACCAGCCGTACGGTTCCACCCCCCCATTTAGGTCTGATCCAGCGGGAGTCTTCCTCTGTACTGGTGTAGCGTGTGGACCCTGACCCAAATTTCCTAACACCCATTTGTCCTTTCACTGTTGACCTGGATTAGCGCTGTCTTCATAGGTCAAGTGCACTGTTCATGGCCTCTCTCTGTGAAATCTATCCCCTTCCATTTGTCTGTCTCAAACTGTCGAACCACTTCCACATTTGTAAAGAGTACACAGAGCACACCCCCCACCCCCACACACACCTATAAATGTGCAGTGGGGCACTGTCCTACGGCCAAGGTAACTGGACTGGATTGGGTAGGTGACTCTGTGTGACATTTAACGGCAAGGAAATGGGAAACCGAAAGCCAAACAGGCCCTGTGTGAGGTCTGCAAGGAGGACACCCTGCAGCTTCTGGGCCAAGAGGAACCCGCCTCTCTGTCCTTGTAGACTGGCTTCTTGCTCCCCACCCACAAATATATTTTTCTTTCTCATATCTGCTCGTGCATCCTTGTTTCATATAAGACTTGGAATGTCTTACAAAAATGCGATTCACCAAGAAAAATATAACATCAAAACAGGTGAGAAAAATGAGCCAAGGGAAAAAGAAAAATTGTGTCGTGTTTCATTGGAAGCCTAAGTCAGTTCAGAGTGGTGGTTTTCAACCCATGTGCGGTGGGAGTTTCTGAAACACGGCCACGGACCTCTCTTCCCTTAGATCGTCAGATGAAAATGACAACAGCCCACACAACAGTAGCTATCTGGTGTGAATGAATCTAATTACACCCATTTCTCGTCAGATCGGCAAAAGGAATCTCTTCTGGTGTGCCCCAGAGCGTCAGTGCTTGGCTGTGCGCCACGAGAAGAGAAAGGCTGAAAACAGCTGCTCTGGAGAAACCCCGCTCCTCCTGACGCTTCCGTGGGCAGTTTCTCTCTGTCTGGGTGTCACAAGGTTGTTGCAACTTTTGGGTTCCTCATTACATTTTTAACAGAAAGTGCCAGCCTCTGGAGCCCGCATTGTAGGAGCCTGCTGGCAGAGGAGGTCTGTGTGTGCGGGGGTCTCCTGGACCCCCCAGAGCCACCTGGTCCCGGTAGAAAGAGTTTGGGAGAAAGAGCGGGAGGCCGGGGCCAGGCTCCGTCCCTGCTCCGTCCCTGCTCTGCCACAGAAACTCTCCCTCCTCGGCTGCCAGGGGCCGGGGCTGCCCCGAGCACCAACAGCCTCTGGTGCCGCAGGGTGTCCCCTCTGCAGACCTCAGTCCTGGCTGCTCTCGGGAGACATTTCACAACTGATGTGCGCCCCGGGCCAACGGTGTGTCCCACCACTGACGAGGGCCATTCCCAGGGGACTAATCACCTCCCCCCGCCGCAGGATGATGACTCCACAGTGCTCACATCACTTCAAACCCAGAATTCCTGTCCTGTGGAGGGGCTAACGGCTGCATCTGATGCATAAAAGACAAGAAAAAGCAAATGCATATATCATACACAGAGGAAATAACTCCTATAAACTATATTTTCCAGAAAATACCAAAAACTCAGTCACAGAATTGAGGACACCAAGCCACTGCCATTCAGCAGTCGCCTGGTCCCCCAGCCCTGCCCCGGCCTCCCTCCCACTGTCACCTCTAGGAACTCAGCCCTGTCCTGCGCCCACAGCCGGCACTGAGGCACCTCTAGAGAGACTATGATTGACACCCACATGCTGCTGCAGCTCCTGCCCTGGCCCTTCCATCACTGGCCGACCCTCACCTGCCCTCTCGGGTGTTCTAGCTTCCCTTAAGGTGATGTCGCCTGTGGAGGCTGACGGCAGAGCCTTGCTCACGGTGTGGGCACGCCAGATGGAGATTTGTGCCCAGCACACAGGACACCACCCGAAGCTGAGTTTCAGGCCTAGAACTACCCCGATGACCCTGGCCAAGAGCCCTCACAGGAACCCCCTTCCTGGCTGTTATGGAGTGACCTGTATTCTCCTCCCTGCCAGAACACTTCCCGTGTGGAAGCTCGGAACCCCAAACATGGACACGTCTGGGGACGGGACATCTGAGGAAAACACAGAGGTTAAATGAGGCCGTACGGGTAGGATTCTAAGCTGACAGGACGAATGTCCTTATGAGAAGAGACGGCAGAGAGCCCTCTTTCTCTCAGCTGTGGGGACACAGTGACAAGAAAGCCACCAGCAAGCTAGGAAGAGGCCCAGCACCGTGCCTTGGGACTTCCATCCTCCAGACCTATGAGAACACACACGTGTTTTACGGGAGCCTGTACTGCCTGAGATGCTGGCTTCCTCTCTCCTCCGTCCCCTCCCCAGCTTCCGGCCAGGGCCTCCGAGGCCCTGGAGGGCTGGTCCCTGCTGCCCTGCAGCCTCACATCTCTCTCTCGTCCCTCAGGCCCTGCAGCCACCAGGCTGCAGAAGCGCTCGGCCCCTCCCTCGCAGGACGCCAGCACTGCTGTTCACTCCGCTCACAAGGCCCGCACCCCACCTTTCACCTGCGCACCCCTTCCTTCCCGGAGCTGTCACAGCAGGCACCGCTGCCAGAGGAGGCCGGCCTGGCCCCGGGCTCCTTCCCCTCTGCACCCCATCAACACCCAGAACAGCCGAGAGCGTGTCCTGTCCCGCCCAACACCCGCAGTCCCAGGCCTGGGCGTGGGCTCCAGGGCTCTCCCAGGCTGCCGGAACAGCCGTGGAAGGTCCTCCCCTCTGCTGCCTCGTGGTGCTCCTTTGCACAGCCCAGTGCTCTACCGGTCACACTCCCATCCACTCCTCGTTCCTGAGTGGCCGCAGTTCTTGACGGCCTCGCGAGTGCGCGTCGTCCCAGAGCTACAGAATAAACTGGAACCAACCGCGGGACAATCTGCGCATCTGGAGAATGCGTTTTTACTTCCCAGGGCTTCTGCACACTCTGAAGCTTTCCTTTCATGCACTGAAAACCTTATTTGCCAGTATGGCATTTCTGCCAATATGGCATTTTTGCATGAAATTCTACTTTAATTTTTACCAGTTTTTAAGAAACCCTTTTATTTACATTTTTTGCTTTTTTCTTAGGAAAGACAACAAAATACTGAATCTCCATATACCATTACCCCCATGTACCCATCAAAATAAATCAGCTCATGGCCAACCTTGTTTTAACTACATCCCAATAAAGTACTGCTTTCCAAATAGCCTGTTCATTTCTAAAACAGGCTCTTTTGCCATTTTACAGCATATTCGGAAAATCTGCTCTTGGCATCACTGGGAGCTCCATCATCCATGCCCTCCTACTGAATCTAGAGTGGAATGAAAATGCGTTGTAAAAACTATAGGCTCAAATACGAGAGATCCGCTGTCAGTCAGAACATCAGGAACACCCAGTGAACGGGTTAAGTGCAGTTCAGACTAAAGTCTCGTTGCTTCTCCTTTAAGAGAAGCAAATTTGGTGGGGTCTTGACCCCCAGGGAAACATTTCAAGACAATTTCCCTTAAAATAAAGCCACTGTGTGGCCAGGTGGCCCAACCCTCCATGTCAACTCTGAACGGACTGGATTAGAAAGAACGGCACTGTCCTCCCAGGCCCCTGGAAGGCCCCTTCTCTGATATGGGGAGCAGACGTCTGGGACCCACGCCTGCAGGTAGAGGGCCCGAGAGGATGGGCTGGGACAGAGCAGGGCTTGGGCGGACACACAGGGCCCACCGTCCCCGTGCTCTGGGGTTGGGTTCAGCGTGGTTAGGGAAGAGCAGCTGTGCCCTGGCCTGTGGAAGCCCTTGCCAGTGACTCTGTCCCCTCACAGTGACCACTGCAGAGTGACCATGTGGTCCACGTGGGGCTATTCACAGAGTGAGGGAAGTGCTCCTCCCGATGAAGGGCAGAGGGAAAGTGGGGACCACCTGAGGCTCACTTCCTTGTGTAAGTGCAGTTGCTACGCTGATGTGCATGGAGCCGTGGCAGCCACATTGTGACCATGAGGAGTTGCTTGGCCCCACTGAGGAATGAGTGCTGCAAAAGGACATACCTGGATCCTTGATGTCAGCCCCAGGGTTCATCAGAGGTAGGTAGAGCGGACCTACCTCTGGACTGCTTGTTGGAGGAAGAGAAAACAAAGCACTCTGCTGAAGTCACCTTTAGGTCGGGGTTCTACAGCCTGCACCCAAGAGCCAACAAATTACTGAAGACCCAATTCCAGTCTGGTCTGTTTCTCTAACACAGACTCCCAGGAAATACAGCATCTGTTTCGAACTCAGCCACAAGAGAGAGAGCTGAACAGTCGGAGCCACTTTAACGCAATGCGCTGGGTGTTTACTGAGCACCTACTGGGTGTGCTCAGCTGCACACTAGGGACTGAGAACCTGAATGTGAAAAAGAAATCATCTCTGCTCTGCAAAACTCCTGTTCAGTAAAATTTAAAGGAAAAGTCTGAAACTTCCAAGGCACATTGTATTTTCTTAAGGAAATGTGACTGCGCTGCCCCAAATGGTGGGATTTCGTGTCCTGGGGTTGGCAAGAATACTTGAGAAGCCCTCTGACCAGAAGTAATAAAACTCACAGATAGGAGCAGCCCGCCAACGAGGCTGGTCTCCAGAACAGGCCAACTAGCAGGACCACCCATGGCACGATTTCAGGAGCTCAGTGACAACTCTCCCCACTCCAGGGAAATCCCCCCCCCCGCACCCCCCCCACCCTGAATCCCACCTCGAGACGCAGTCCTTTGCCTGAAGCTAAACTGCAAGTACCACCGAGAAGCAGCACGTTCCGTATTTTCTACCACTGAAAGGAAATTCAGAGCCATTGCAAAGGTTCTGCGAACCTGAACAAACGTGAGCAGAAGTGGAGAGAGGAGACATGGAGTCGGGGGGACCCTGAGGGATTCCCATTTTAGTGCAGGATCAGCTGAAATAGTCTCTAAAAAGGCAGGCAACCCGTGATTTTCCTGCCCATTCTTGCTTTGACTTGGCTTTTTGAAAAAAGATTCTATTTATTTATTATTTTCATATTTCTTTTTAGAGGGGGCGGGAGGGAAAAGGAGAGGGAGAGAAACAGCGATCAGGTCCCCGTGCGCGCACCCACACCGGGGCCTGGCCCACAACCCAGGCAGGCGGCTGACTGGGAATCGAACTGCCACCTTTTGCTTTGTGGGGGTGGGGGGGGGGTGGGGGGGGAGGGGGGAAGGCCCAGCCCACTGAGCCACACTGGTCAGGGCTTTGGCTTTCCTCCTTGAGGTCAATGGAAACGTGAGGCTCTGTTGCAGGGGGTGGATGTACTCAGGCAGAGACCACATTGCTCCTGCATTTGGAAGTCCGGCAGGGGAGGGGCAGAGAGCCTGTCTGCTCCTCACAGCTCTTCCAAATAAGCCCCAGGGAAACAACGGGAGGAGAAGCCCTTTGCATTCCTGCTCCTAGGCTGCGAATGCATAATCCCGCAAAAACTGCAAACAAAACAGGAGCCAACCAAGAGGACAACTGGAGAGCGGTTTCCCCATGGCCTGAGGTTCAGGTTGGACACGTGTAAAGATCTAAGCCTTGGAGAGCAAGGCGGCCCTCCGGCCTCTGCCTGGCACCCACCTCGGTGTCTGCAGCCCTAACTCCTGGGTATCCTCTGCCCAGTGTCTGCTCCCAAGGCCTTGCTCTGGTCCAATCCCCGGAGTCCAACCGCAGTACAGAGGTGACGGGTGAGTAAAGACCGCAGGGAAAGCGAAGCTGACCTCCAGGATGGGGATGCATGTCCCCGCTGGGTGGTCAGGAAGCTTGGTCCCAGGGCCATTCACTCCTTCGCCAAGACCTGCCCTTCTGAGCAGCTTTCCCTGGAGGAGACACTGGGAAGTGCACCAAGTGTCAGAAATGGGGGTTCTTGGACACACATCAGGAAATGCCCCTGGAATGGGCGACACACCATGCCCCCCAAGCAGGAAGAGGCGACGTCATCAGGAAAAGAGTGGGGGACACTAGACGAATCATTGGTGGGAGTGAGCAGCTGTCCATTGAAGTAAAGGGCTTGACCACAAATGTGGACAATGTTAGCTAGGGGCGGGGGCGGTGGGGGGGGGGGCTTCCCCCGGGGAAAGGACTGGGGCGAGGTTGCAGCAAAGGGAGGGGCCGGTGGGTGGCTATTCTAGGCCAGCGAAGGGAAAAGCTTCAGGGCAGGCAGAGATACGAACTAAGGTCCCGGAGGGTGGGGAGCGCGGGCGAGAGGCCTGCACCAGCGCCCAGCGCTGGGAGCAGTGGGACCCAACGCAGCAGGGGTACGTCCAGCCTGTGAGAAGTCTCTAACTCGACTCCTTGTAAAAGTCAGGGAACTTCTCAGCTGGCAAGTGGTAGGCCTGCTTGGGAGCGTAGCGCCTCTGCTGGGTGAGAGTGTTCGCTCGCTAACAGCTCATCATGGAGCTGCTCCCCTCGGGTGGCCAGATGGCAGGCTTCCTCTCCCTCATCCCAGGGACGGCAAGGGGGAGCAGGAGGGGGCCCCAGGCGGGCACAGTTCTGTGGCCACCCTCCAGCCTGGCCTCTGGTTCTCGTGAGCCAAACCTCTTTCCCAGATTTGCCTTTTATTTTTATTATTTTTTAAATCCTCACCCAAGGATATATTTGATTGATTTCAAAGAGAGAGACAGAGAGAAACACTGATGTGAGAGAGAAACTTTGATCGGCTGCCTCTTGTACGTGCCCTGACTGGGCTTGAACTCACAGCCCAGGCTTGTGCTCTGACCGAGAGTGGAGCCCGCAGCCTTTTGGTGTACAGGATGACGTGGCAGCTCACTGAGCCACACTGCCAAGGCCCCTGATCTGCCTTTTAAAGGGACATAGAACAGCCTAGGGCCCCCAAAAGCCTTTAATGCATTTTTCTAAAAGCTGAAGACACAGAAAACCCTCGGACTTCGTGAACTAGTGCTGAGAAAACGTGACGAGAGCCAGAATGGTCAGCAAGACGCCACTCCAACCCAACGCTAAGGAGGGCCTTCCTCAGCACTCCCGCCACCCCTCCCCAGGGACTGCTGTGCAGCCCACCCAAGCCCAGGCTGTTGCGCGCTCACAGGCCAGAGGGCCTTCCCTGCACCTGGGAGGCACCGGGAGGTCGGACAGCGGTTCTTGCAGGAAGCAGCAGCTTCTTCCTGTGACCCAGTCGCAGGGAGTGTGGTAACTGAGCCACAGAGAAGCAGCTTCACCACCTGCAGGCCTTGGTTTGGCTCCGGCCAGGGCTTCTTCACGGTCTCGGGGTTCCCAGGCCTCCTGCCATGTAGTATTCAGCATCAGTGGCCCCTCTCTCCTAGGTCGGGCAGTGGAGGTGGGGAAACCTGGCAGGGAGGACAGGAGTAGGCCCATTTCCCGCAGGATCTGTCCCGGACCCAGGGCACCCCCTTCCCCAGACCCAGCACAGACTGAGTCTAGACAACTCTCTCTCAGTGACCAGCTGAGCAAGTCACCCGCCTCTCTCGGCCCTATTTCCTCATTTGCAAAACTCTTCAAATCAAAGGGTGTTCAGTGTCCTCTCAGCTGAAACATGCTCTGATTCTGTGACCCCGAGGCCAATCCTAGACGCACAGAGAAGGTGTAACCCAGAGAAACCTCATTTCTTTAGTGTGACCTTTTCTCCTCTTTCTCCTTCTGAGCCAGAGGGGCCTCGCCCAGCTCCAACTCACCTGCCTCCCTCTCCCTCGCGCGTCCACTCCCTTCATCACTGCGCCTTCAGGACAGCGAGGTTCTGACCAGCCTCAGATAACCTTAGGGGCAAAGCCTCGGCTCTGCTGACCCAGAGGTGGAGTTTCGGTCAAACTAGAGATGGCATCCAGGCCTCAGTGTGTTTCAGGTCCAGGCCCAGAGAAGCAGCAAAACCAGACAAAGTGATGCCGCGGCTGAGGCCAGGTCCAGATGCACTGCTCAGCTACCCCTCCCCTAGCGCTGACCAACCGAGACCACAACCCTGACCATGACCTCAACTCCCTGAGTCACCAAGATGAGTGATTCTCCCCTTCTGTGACCCACCCCCTGGAGGCCACTGGAGAGCCCGATCTCGGAGTACCAGCTCACCTGTCACCAATGCGGGACACTTCCTCAACAAACCCTGACTTTCTCGGCTGTAAACTCCTGTTCATGTCTTATGGGGCTTTGATGTGCACAAGCAAAAGGACCCCTTCAGTCCAGTGACAAAGGGACAGGCCACACCCACCACGAGTGTGGTCTGAGGACTCAGAACATGAGGCATTTCCTGTGAAGAGGTATTTCCAACAGAGAGCCCTCTCAGGAGAGTGCTGAGGCTGTGAAGGGTCTGGAACATACTTCTGGATGATGAAGGCTTAGGAGGGTGAGTACCAGGCCCTCCCCTAGGATAACCACTGGGTGCCCTCATGTGCTTAGGCCCGTGTGGGCACACCCAGGACCCACACAGCCAGCCCTGGGGCAGTGGCACCAAACGCACCTTCTACAACGGGGGGGGGGGGGGGGGGGGCTCCTGCAGGAAGGTGGGCCCTGCTTCCGGTCACACGCACCTTCTTTCCAGAGGCCCCTGACACCTTCCCTCTCCCCCTGCCCAGGCCTCACATTATCATAATGACAATAAAGGCTTCCCTGGCCTCATCATCTCCCCTTGTCCTTCCAGAAAACCAAGGAGAACAGGGTCTGCAAGGGCCGCTGTCACCTTGCTGTCACTCCAAGACCTCAAGCCATTTAATTTAGACTAGAACGGCACGCTCATTTCCATCAGTCATCAGCCTGGGTAAAAGCAGCCTCCTTGCCTCATTGACAGGAGCACTGCAGGTGGAGGTCAATCACACATGTGGCCAAGGCTCCCACTTCACTCGTCAGGTAACCCTCTCAGCCTCCACACCTGATCAGCTGAGGTCTCAGGCTAGGTCCTGCTGTTGGGGGTAGAGAAGGCAGTGGCCCCCCTCTGGGGCCACGGGTCCCCACCACACAGACCAAAGGCACCTTCACAAAGCAGTACATGAGCTCAGGCTGGGACGTAGAGGAAAGAACAGTTCTCCGTGGGTCATTCCTCAACATCTCTAGGGTAGGTTTTCATTTTCTGGGTGCCGATGGAGATTGGGGAGATCAACAGACAAACCTGTGGCGGCTGCCCGAGAGTGGAGCGTGCGTGCTGGCATGAGAATTAACAGAAGGGCCACTGTTCCTGCAAATACTTCCCCGCTGTCCCCAGCGTTACTCGGTCAGGTGGACCCCTCCCTCGGAGCCTTTGTTTCTAGTAAACGCAGTTACACTGCCCACGCAGTGTCCAGTCCTCACGTCCTTGCCACCCCGGTTTCCTGCAACCCCCTGACCACTGGAACTACAGCACCTTCTTATGCTCATTAGTGTTCATTTGTCTCCTCTGTGAGCTATTCACATCCTTCCCAATTAGGATGCATTTTCCCTAATTACAGGATTTCTTTCTACATAGGTTGAAGGTATCTTTCCTAGACTAACTTTTTTGTCTTTTTTTACACTATCTGTTTTCCATCTAAGTTTTACATTTTAATAAAGTTCAAATTTACGCATCTTTTTCTCTATGATTTATAGTTTTTGTGTCCTATACAAGAAAATTTCCCTTATTCCAATGTCATAACGTTCTCCCACATTTTCTCCTAAAAGCTTTAGAGTTTGACTTTGACCACTTAAACCCTGATACATCTGGAATTTACTTCTTACACTGAGTGAAGTAGGGATCTAACTTTCTCTCCTCCGTCCTTCTTATTCTTTCTTTGCCAGGGTCTTTGCCTGGGGTTTGCATTTTTTCATGTCCTCAGTCACAAAATTACTCATCTTAACTCATCAAAGCACTAAGTTACTTGAAGCCCTTCGGTTCCAACCCTGTTGTCTGTCTTGTGCCTGGTTCTGCCCCTCGGAGGACCGCCCCCACGGTGATCGAATGGTGGACTGTGAGCTCGTCTTGTTCTCAGAGGGACCTCATTGGTGAGTCTGTATGGACCGACCTGAAACAGCGCCTCCCTCTCTCAGGCGCCCTGGTGCGCCCAGGCCCAAGACCAGTCTTCCACACAACCCCTCGTCGGAGTTTTTTAAGACCACACAGATACAAAGACAGCCCACCTCAAACCCGGGAAGTGAAGGCTCGTGAGCACGCGTGATCGGGCACACTTCCATCTTCGCGTGAGTGCCGACAGAGACGGACAAGGTCCCTGTGCGGGGTGGTGGGACTTCTTCCCTGGCGCAGTCCGTCACTGAGGTGCAGCCCTCTGCAGCTCAGACCACTCACAACTGAGAACACATTCACAGGAAGAAGACAACCACTGGTAGAGAGATGGGCACATAATTCAGTTTACTCAAAGGCAACGTTAATTTATGTGCAATAAGCCAACAGAGGTTTTTTGTCTCATAAATTCAGAGCAAGTAATTGTATTGTCAACTGCCACAGGGCAGGGCCAGCTGCTGACTCTGGAGAGCCTAGTCTGTGGGTTTTAAAGGACGCCGGCATCCATGGTGTGGCCTGAAGATTTACACTACGGAGGAAGAGAGATGCTAGCACGTGACTTGCCATCCTCCAGCCTTCACTGTCCTTCGAGAGCCTGCCACCACCTTGCCCTGATGAAACTCCCAGGAAACCCTGGGGTGGAGCAGCTCAGGAGAGACCTGCACGAGGGCACACGCCCTTGTCTGGGTCCAGGAGAGCAGACAAGCAGGGACCCCCCCGCCGCCCCAGCAGTGTCTGCTGGAGGTGCACGCCCTGTTCTTTTAGGAGCATATGAATCACTTTTACGCTCTCCTGACTCCTAGTCTCAGGCGTTTCCAGTGTTCATCCGTCCTCTGCTGCTGGCCCTGGCTCCAGGGCGTGTTTGTGAGGGAGAGAACAAGAGGCTGAGAGTCCTGTGTGACATCTGGGGGCCGTTCGGGAAAGAGACTGATCCAGGTCTGATGTTGTAATTACTCCTTTTACGGGCAAAAAGCAATGCCTCAGCACAAAGTGCACAGCAAACACGCCAGGACACGCCCGGCACAGGGCGTGCTCACCCCCGACGCTCCCGACGCTCCCGACGCTCCCCACACTCCCGAGGCTGTGGCAGACAAAAGGCAGCCATGGGCTTCTGCTTCCCACTCCCAAATTTCCTGCTCCCAGTGAAGTGAGGGAAACTTCAGACTTGAAGACAGAAAAATTCCTGATTTACGTCTGTCTTCGTTTCCTTTCTAGCTTTTCAAGCTGTAATCCTAATTACCACTCATCGTAATAATAAATCAATTTTTAATTATATCAGAGAGTCTTACTGATAAACACTAAAACAATACAGATAAAGCACATCTTCTCTTTGCCTGCACCCCTAACCCTACAAAATTGACAGTATTTACTATAGCCACCATCAGACAAAAGTGAATTATTTTACGTTAATTCACACTGAGCTGAGACTGTGTAAAAACTAGCCAAAAAATACAACACTGATCAACATCCTGAATGTCCCACGCAATAAGTGCTCACTAAATGATGATAACTGTCCGTATCAGCTAGGAAGGAGTATGACTACAGGTCCCAGGACAACGTGAGCTTGGAAGACGAGGCCGTCCTTCCCCACAGGTAGTGAGTCGTCTGGAAGGAGCTGGTTACTGGGGTTGGCTCAGCTGTTCCGATGCCGTCAGAAGCCCTGGCTATTTCTAGCTTCCTCTTTTCAATATACACACAACACCACAGCCAGGGTGAGCCTGTCAAACGTAAGTCCGACCCCAACACACCTCGACACATAGCTCTCCGGGGACATGCTCGGAGGCACAGCCGTGAGCATCCCAGGCCACACCGAGGGTGAGTGTCTGCTTCCCTTTTCTCCGCAGGACTTACCATCATGTGACATGCTGTGTCTTTTACTCACTATACATTGTCTTTCTCTCCTTCACCACTAAAATGTAAGCTCTCAGAGGTGGGCATCTGAGTGTTTTGGTCATGTCTGCATCTTTAGCAGCTACAACCATGCCTGGCACATAGTACACACTCAATACATACCAGCTGAATAAATGGGTCTTTCTGCTCTTTCTTAGAATGTTGACTTTGTTGCTTCATGGCTACATGATGGCTGCTGCCTTCCAGACATTGTGTTCACATCCAAGTGGGGGACGCAAAGAGCAGTGCCAAACACATGGATCCCTTTTTATGGGAAAAGAAAGTCTTTCCCCAGCATTCCAAGCTGACTCCACTTACATCTCACTGGCTCAGGTCACGTCACCTGCTTCTGCTGGGAGCAAAAGCCTAGGAAAGCAAGTAGACAGCACAGTGCTACCCTGAACAAAACTAGGACAAGGATAGGGCTGGATCTAGAATACGTAAGCAGCAGGGCCTGCTGTGAAACTGCTGAAGAACCCGAACCCCGTGAACAAGGTGGGCAAGGCACCAGCCTCTCCTCAAAGCATCTCTGCATCTCATTCTTGCTTTTCCTGGACAGCCTACCCTGGGGCACTGCAGTGACATGACAGGGGTAGGCCTAAGGCTCGGGCAGTACAGCTGAAACATGAGCGTCTGCTTCCGCGGAGCTCACCACAAGGCCAGCTGCAAATGTTCCAGTGACCATGTCCAGCTCAGAAGCACACACTTGTTCAGGCACGTGGCTCCTTCAGAGCCTGTGAACTTGGCCACCCTAAACGGGCACTGCCAGCCTGGGTCCCAGAATGCACACTGGGATAATTCCCAGCAGGTGGGTCTAGGCATGGTGAATCCTCCATGCACAGTCTCCAGGCCATGTTGCCCAGAAACCAGACAATGGGACCTGGAACCTCCCTGGCCCATGAGGTCACATGGCTCTGTGTCCTCCAGAAGCAGCTGAGCTCACGTGAACTTGGAGAGAACTGAGGGACACTGTTTGGGCCATGATCCTCCTAATACTTGTAGAAGGCATTCCAAGGAGAAAAGGCAGGTCAGTAGAAGGAGGCTGGACGTTGAATGTGGAGCCCGAGGCAAGACACATGATGAAATGCCCTTCAGTTACTCTGGGCTCGACACTTGATCCTTGGCTCTTCCCCGGTGACGGGCCCCACAAGGGCCATGACTGTGCCTTCCACACCTTTGTACTTCCAGCTTACTGCTCAGTGTGCGGCAGATGCTTACCACAGGGCACTGGGTGGGTGAATGAACAAACAAAAGGTTCTCTAAAACAGAGTGTGACGGGAGCGTGGGAAGGAGGGCCCACGTACCCCACGGACTCCATGAGGGGCCCAGAACCTCCCCACAGCCTTTACTTCAGATCCAGAGATGTTACCCAAGTCAAACTTAAGATTCCTAGGTAGAGCCTCCTTTCTACTGCTCATTCACGTCAAGTTCTTTTGCCCACGGTTGTTGTTAAAAAGAAAGAGGGAGAAAACGTCAGCTGTCTGTGGGATTTGAAAGGTTATCACAGAGTAATAAGTATTGAGGCAGGTTACCCACAGCTCAAATGATTCTGTGATTCCCCCTTAGCTTCTTAAATGTGAAAATATTTAAATAGTTACCACTAAGGAGGGAAACCAATCCAGGTAAGCTTGTGGGTGTAATCCCTCAGCATCTCTACGTGAACACCATCGTTTTAAAAACTAAAGGTAGTATCTTTAGTAGCTACCACACTGACCTAAAGTTCCCTCTCGTTTAACTAGCCATCTGTGTGGAGAGCAGGACCAATAAATGGTGTTGGTCCAGTCAAGACACCATAAAGTACATGAAACTAAGTGGGGTCACTCGTGTCAACCAAGATGGCTGCCAGTCAGCCATGACACTTTGGTTCAAAAGGGAAACTGCCTAACTCGGAGCAGACACATCTGCCAAGGAGACACACCCAGGATATCTGCACACATGATCAGAACAGCCATGTCTGCAGAGCGGGACCACCCACAGACAGGCTCTGGGGGAGATTCTCCACTTGCCAGCAACGGTGTCAAGCAGAACAGCCACGTACCACCCATAGGCTCCTGGGGAGATGCCACACTTGCCATCGGGGGGGCCAAGACATTTACTGAGAAGACCCAGAAGGGTGGAACCCACCACTTTCCAGGTACAACTGAGGCGGGCTCCGGACCACTGCGG
>VMDR010002563.1:0-88953 GCA_007922815.1 Macrotus californicus
AAAAACCCACCTCCCTCCCTTGCTTTCACCCCCCACCTTGGTTTTCTCCATGTGTCCTTTATAGTAGTTCCTGAAAACCCTTCCCCCCATTATCCTGTCCCACATCCCCTCTGGTTACTGTCAGATTATTCTTAATTTTAATGTCTCTGGTTATGTTTTGCTCTCTTTTTTTTGTTGATTATGATTAAAGGTGAGGTCATATGGTATTTGTCTTTCACCACCTGGCTTATTTCACTTAGCATAATGCTCTCCAGTACCATCCACACTGTCGCAAGGGTGGGAGCCCTTTCTTTCTCTCTGGTGTATAGTATTCCATTGTGTAAATATACCACAGTTTTTTGATCCACTCATTGACTGATGGGGACTTAGGTTGCTCCCAGCACTTGGCTATTGTAAATTGTGCTGCTGTGAACATTGGGGTGCACAGGTTCTTTCTGATTGGTGTTTCAGGGTTCTTAGGATATAATCACAGCAGTGGGATTGCCAAGTCAAAAGGCAGTTACATTTTGTTTTCTGAGGAAATTCCATACTTTCCATAGTGGCTGCACCAGTCTACAATCCCACCAATAGTGCTCTAGGATTCCCTTTTCTCCACATCCTCTCCAACACTTGTCTGTTGATTTGTTGATGATGGCCATTCTCACCAGTGTGAAGCAGTATCTCATTGTGTTTTTAATTTGCATCTATCTGATGGCTACTGATACTGAGCATCTTTTCATATGTCTCTGTGTCCTCTGTATGTCCTCCTTGGAGAAGTGTCCGTTCAAGTCTTTTACTCAGTTTTTAATTAGGTTGTTTGTCTTCCTGGAGTGTAGTCATATGAGTTCTTTATATATTTTGGAGATCAAACCCTTGTCTGAGGTATCATTGCCAAATATGTTTTCCCATATAGTTGGTTCTCTTTTCATTTGAATGCTGTTTTCTTTAGCCATTTAGAAACTTTTTAATTTGATGAGGTCCCATTTGTTTATTCTTTCCTTTATGTCCCTTGCTTTAGGGGACATATCGGTAAAGATATTGCTGTATGGAATGCCTGAGATTTTTCTGACGATGTTTTCCTCTAGGACTCTTATGGTATCATGACTTATACTTAAGTCTTTTATCCATCTTGAGTTTATTTTTGTGTATGGTGTAAGTTGGTGATCGAGTTTCATTTTTTTGTCATGTCCCAACACTATTTGTTGAAGAGGCTATTTTTACTCCATTTTATGCTGCTGTCCCCTTTGTCAAATATTAATTAACTATAGAGACTTGGGTTTATTTCTGAGCTCTCTGTTCTGTTCCGTTGATCTATGTGTCTGTTCTTTGACTGTACCACACTGTTTTGATTACCGTGGCCTTGTAATATAGTTTGATATCAGGTATTGTGATCACACCTACTTTGTTCTTCTTTCTCAAAATTGCTGCAGCAATTTGGGGTCATTTATGGTTCCATGTAAATTTCTGAAATGTTTGTTCTACATCTGTGAAATATGTCATTGGTATTTTAACAGGTATTGTATTGAATCTATAAATTGCTTTGGGTAGTATGGACATTTTGATTGTCAAGTTTCTTAAAACATTCATATATGTTGTGATAGCAGAAAAATGGATGCTAAAAACGCCCATGCCCTAATCTCTGGGACCTGTGATTATGTTATGACATGGCAAAGGGACTTTGTAGATGTGTTTAAAGTATGGCCATTAAGATGGGGATATTATCCTGGATTGTCTAGGTGGGCCCAACCTAATCACATGAGTCCTTAAAAGCAGAGAACCTTTCCTGGCTGGGTTGGAGAGAGATGTGACCATAGAAGAAGATTCAGAAATGTAATCTTGCTGGCTTTGAAGATGGAAGAGGCCACAGGCCAACAAACATAGGCCGCAGGAAGCTGCAAAATGTCAGTAAATGGAATCATCCATAGGATCACCAGAAAGGAAAACAGCCCCTCCTACACCACGATTTTTAACCAGTGAGACTTGTGTCAGACTTCTAACCTATGGAACTGTGAGGTAATACATTTGTGTTGCTTTACACCACTAAGTTTGCACTCATTCATCACAGCAGCAATAGGAAACTAATACATATGTGTTAACACTCAGAACACTATCTGGCACATAGTAAGAGCTCAATAAATGTTAGGTCTTTAATATAAATACTGTCATTGTCATTATCCTTATCATCAGAAGCAGTGTTATAATTCTAAGTAGAGGACACAGACATACTGTTGCTTCCATACCAGGGTAGCTGCTCAGAGCCCATATCTCTCTTTACTGGGTGTTGGATTCTTAGTGTAAGGAAGCTGGGGGTAGAGAACATACTCAAAACAAAATGTCACTTGGTAAAGGTACCCTGGGGGTGATAGACAGATGACCAGCCTCCCTCTAGCCCCTTTCTTTTAAAGAACAAGAGTGGAAGCACCCTGGGAGGGTAAGACGGGCCTGCCTGGTCCAGGCAGGAGAGCATACGTATAGCTATCATTGCAGAGATGATAGTTCCAAAGCTTACGTGTGCTCCGAACAAACCCTACATAATTGAGACTACTTCGAAGACAGAGTGTCCAGGAAAAGCTGGGCTATTCTAAGAGTTTGGCATCCAAGACCTGTACCTGCTGTGGTCTATGCCAATGGAGTCTATGGGAGTGAACAGAAACTGCAGGAGGAAGGACTTCGAGCTAGACAGAAGGGGAACTTTCTCTTGTGAGAAAGTACAGAATGCCAGATAATGTGAGATTTACTGGGAAGACCCCAAAGAATGAAAAGGGGCACTTCTTCTGAACAGTTGTGTGCTGGGGCAAGGTAGAGGAGGGAGGTGAAATGGTCTCCAGAGGCCCAGTCCGTGATGAGCAGTACATTGCACTCACAGAACAAGCCCCTCCCCCATGCCCTCTCTTTCTCAGTCCTTCTCCTGACCAAGTGAAAGTGAAGCTTTGCCCCACAGAAACCCCCCATCCCACCCACCTCTCCTTCCTCCCTTCCGGAAACCCTTTGTCCCATTTTCCTCTTTGGTGACCATCCATCTCCCCTGAATAGTGGGGAGCCTCAGAAATCTGTTTCCACTAGATGTTCTATTTCTCAAGAGCCAATGAGGCCCAAATTGGCAGCCTTTCATAGTCCTCAGTTCTAAGGTAACCTCAGACTGTGCCCAGCATAGACACTAGACTTCCCCCATCTCAGAGGACAAGGGCCATTTCCCTTTAGGCCTATGACAAAAGAGCTATTAGACTATAAGAGCAGGGTTCATGCCTGTCTATTCACCACAGGGCCTGACATAGAGTAGGCCTCCAAAACCATTTGTTGAATAATGGAATACCCTCTAAAAGAGTCTCTAGGCTTCCCAGAAGACCCAGGAAAAAACACAAGCCCTTCCCATCTCCCTCTAAAGGGAGCTCAGCAGAAAGACCCACTCCAAAGAGATGGGCAGCTTTGGGGTAACTAGAGACAGGAATGAGCTAGGCTGGAGGAACAGGAAGAACCACAGCTTCCTGGCGTAGCTTAACCCTCCACCCAAGGGCCCAGGAGTCTCCAACTATCAGCTCAGACCTGCCTCCCTCCCTCCTTCCCCCACTCCCAACCTCTCTATCTGAGGTTGAGCTCTGGGCTGATGTTCTTCCACTGCTCCCTGCTCCCAGCATTCTTGGGCAGCTCATGGATAGTGGAGTCTCTCCTTGGTCTGCCCTCCACAGTCATTATGCCCCACCCCCAACCCCCATCTCACTTTCTGATAAAGAAACTCCCCTTACCACCACTCCTAATGTCTGCATGGGGACCTTGCAGCTCTGCTGCTGATTCAAATTGGAAAAAAATTCCTCTTTCTCTGGGTGGTGTATGCGGGCCTCATCAGGGTGCATGCCCGATGAGAAGCGCCTAAGCTGAATTTCAGCCCCGTCCGCCTCTTGGCCAAGTGTCCTTGCACAGTTCACTGCCTGCCCACCTTCTCACAGCAGCCCTATTTCACATACTTCAAGGAGAAGATCCATTTAAGGGGCCTGATAGATCAACAAGTCTTAACCTCTCATTTTACAAGTGAAGAAGTAGAGACTCAAAAGGGTAAGGTAATTTGTCCAAAGTTACTCACCAATCTAGTGGCAGACCCAAGGCCAAAGATCCAGATGTCCTGACTCCCAATCTAGTGCTTGTTCCCATACACTGCTCTACCCAAGTCTCACTCTTGAGAAGAAAAGACAAAGCCAGGACAGCAGGAGAACTCCTGAAAGCAGCACCTGGGGAAGCCTTCTTGCGCTGATTAGAAGTGATAACCTCATCCCAAACTCTGTCTAGACATAAAATTGAACATAATACTCTCTGAACCTTGTATTGCCTAACCCTTGGCTGTTGTGGAACAGAAATACAGATCCTTCCCACTTACTCCCCAGCTACCAACCAGCACAGGCCAGCACATCTGTCTTGGCCTAGAAACTCCCAGAGCTTCTTGCTTCCGAGCCCCTGAATCCACAAGTACTCAGAACATGACTTTTAATTCAGAGGAAGATGAGGCAATGGTGATGGGGGGAGGGGGGGAGTAGAAAAAGAGAAGGGGGAGGGGAAGGGAAAAAGCAGAAAGAGAAAGAAGAGGGGGATTTCTGGTATCTTGATTTTTTCCCAGGGTTCCCAGTTGCCAATAACACCACTGAGTTCTGCTTCCTAGAAGAGGTGGTGAAGATACACATACACACACTCTCACTCCATCAGTCTCTGGATTGTGTCTGCAATGCAAGGTACTGACTAAGCTCAGGCAGGCTCATAGCTTCTGGTTTTGAATCCTGGCTTTGTCACTTTGGGTTGTGAAATTTCAGGCAAGTGCTTTAACTCCTTTGTGTTTCAGTTTCCTCCTTGCTACAACAAATGTGACTTCATAGAGATTTTGAAGATTATGAGAGTAAATATAGCAGGTACTCAGTAACCATTGGCTATAACAATATTGGGGTACTGTTTCTTCACACCTTGTCTTGGCCTTGTTTTCCTGCAGTGAGGATGGGAGGGGCATTGTCCAGGATGCCCAGCATAGTTTTCAACACATTATTCCAACTGTCAGAGCTGAGCTGAAGTGCCTTGAGAAGTACTGAGCTCACTCTCACTAGGAGCAAGTAAGCGGAATCCAGATGAGCATTTGGCATGGATGTGACAGAAGTGGGTGGAAGCAAGGGATCTCTTCCAAAGTCCCTTCTAACCCTGTGAGACTCTGAGTATGTGAATAAATCCACATCCCCCAGCACCCACTTGGGCAGAGCTTTGCCCACAAATGGCCATACAGATACAAAGGCACACTCTCAACACTGGCTTTAGGGATCAGGGAGGAGTGTTTTAAACTAGGCAAGCCAGCAGCCCCACTCGGCCCATCCCCCAGCACCCAGGCAAGTCTTGTGTACACACAGGCATCCAGGTGGCAAGCAGGATCTTTGAGGCAGGCACCGAGCAGGATTTCAAGTAACCTGCTTCCTACCACTCCCAGTTGTCCTTTCATGGGCACCAACTGCCAGCCACTGCCAGTTTTGTGGACTCTAAGACAGAGTTAGGGCAGGGACCTGAACTGAGGCAAGGTAAGTAGAGTGTTGATTTTATCTCTGATGTAGGTAGACTGATAGGAAACCTGAGGTAGTTCTGGTAGCCCTGGCCTCTAAAGAGTCAGGGTGCCCAGAGAGGTAAGGACTGCTTATCACAGGAGTGATGAAGCAGGAATTTGTAGAAGGTTCAGTTACCACCTCTAGCCAAAGGTCAAATCCAGCTCCACCTCCAGGAGTAAGATAAGAAAAGAGATTCAGGAAATCCTTGCTGCCAAAACCATTCCTGCTCCTGCCTCCTCCAACATCCCACAGCGCCATCCCCATTTCTATTGTGCATTCTGTGGAAAGGACCTGGCACTGACAAACCAGAGCCACAGCATATTCAGACCTCCCCATCAGCCCAAGATGCATCACTGCATATTATTTCTCTTTGCAACAGCTGTGACAGCAGTTCTTCCTTCCTAGCAATATTGACTTCACTTGGTATTAAAAAGGGCCTCTAAGTGCCACCAACATCTTTGCTGGGAGAGACCACACACCAGGAGGTGGGGGGAGGTAGGCCAGCCTAGGATGAACCATTTGCTGCAGATTCACTCAAAAATGGATGCAAGAATTAGGCAGAGGTAGGGAACAAAGAGCCAGCCTCACAGAGGCAGAGCTTTCCCCAGGAACATACACCCAGCCCCATGCCACCTGGGGTGCTGGGTTCTGCAGGAGGAGGGGTGTGTGTGTCTGTCTGCGCATCCCCTTCATCTTTCCTGCCACAACCTGGCCTCTTCCAAATCATTCCCTGTCCCTTTCTGAGACTGAGGAGGGTCACAAAACAACAGAGAGTGTAGAGGGGAGGGATGGGAAGTCACCTTGTGGGTACTTGCTGTTATTGAGCCAAGGGGCCTAGGGCTCCCCAGAACCCAGATGTTGTATGCTCCCCTGGAGGGTCTCCACACTCTCTAAACATAGAGGATAGGGCCAACAGAGGCAGTGGCTGGAGCCTCCCTAGACTCTGTGATGCAGGGCAGTCCCATCCTATACTCTAGGGACCACAGGGACATAAGGGCCCCTGGTCCCACATCCACTAGGTGGTGCTGAGCAGTCCTGCACTTCCCACCAGCAGCAGCCCCAATACCATGGAGCCTCCTAAGGTACCTGGAAGTGAGCTGGTGTGTCAGGTGCCTATCGAAGACTCACAGGATGGGGGAGGGAGATAGGAGCATCATTCCCTTCATTTAATTCATGTCCACTGAATTCCCAAGGCCTCACCACTCAGTTGCATGTCCTTCTCTTGACAGATTCAGTACCTTCCTGGTCAAGAAGCCCACACTCAGAGAGGCGAGAGAGACATGCAGGAAGAGCTAATCCGCGGTAATCTATACAAAGGCCAAGTGAGAGGTACAGCCGGTGCTCTGAGCTCAGGAACAATGTAAAATAAGACACTACAGAACTCTGAGCCAGGTTATCTTAGCCATTCTGCTCTGGACAAATCAGACGGGAGAGACTCATCATTCCTTCCAGTACCAGGCACAGGACTAGGCCCTGAGCCTACAACTGTGACCAAGTAACACAGCCCCTGCCCTCAGAGTGCTTATAGCCCAGTGAGGGAGGAAGACATCAGGCAAATAACTACAGAAATAATTAACTGCAGCTGCATGTAAAGATTTAGGGAGGAAGTTTGCACACATACTCGTGGTCACCTGCTCCAGTCTTAACCAGGGTTGAAAATGGGGAAATTTATGTTGTGGAGAACATGAGCCCACTTCCTCTTAGTCCAAAGTAGACCTAGAAACTGTTGCTAACATCCAAAGCACAATCAAGGCTAGGGTGACTTGTTCCTCCAAGTAAAATGAGAAAAGAATCAACATTCACTGAGTGCTTAGTTCTATGTGTCAGGCATGGTTGATGTCTTCTCAATCTTTACTTCACTCTGTGAAGTGCATGTTGAGCCCACTTCACAGAAGAGGAGACTGAGTCTCAGGGAGGTAAAGATACAGGCCCCAGGTGCCAAGAGACTTCAGGCAAAGCTAGGATTGGAACCCATACCTGCCTGAGTCTTAACCCCATATCTCTTCTGCTGTAATATGCTGCCTCTGGGACCATGTTTAGATGCCCTGCTGGGGGCCCAAGCAGGGGGCCTAGGAGAAGAAAGAGATAGAAAGAGAAAGAGGTAAGGCAGGCTAGGAAGCACCAGACTATGGCTCTCACGACCTCCCTTTTACCACCACCAGCCCTTTCTCAGCATCTCCTGAACAAACCACCACATGCTTAACATTCTGCTCAGTTTTCACTCCGCTCCAACTCCAAATGTTTATCAACACATGCGGTAATGCAATCATCTCCTGGGAAAATACACACCAGGTAATGGATGCTGACAAAAGTGTCAAACAGATATCCCCTCCCTCCCACCCTCCCACCAGAGCAGCACACCCAGGAAGCACCTCTTGCCCTACTACCCCTCTGGTACTACAGTGAAGACCTCCTCAGGCAGCTGAGACAGTGGCCTGGCAGCGTGCCAAGCATGGTGTAGAGGGTGAAGGGTGCTTCCCACACCTCATCTCATCAGATCCTTACGGCAGCACTGTAAGGCTGCTCTTACTGTCCCCATTTTGCAGGTGCAGAAACTAAGGCACACAGTGATGATAAAACCAGAGTGAAACAGCAGCATCAGAAGCAAAGGAAAAGATGTCTCTCTGGTTATTCTTTCACCATCAGGCCACCTTCTACTCTACAGGACACAGGCCTTTGAAGGAAGCTATCTCATCCCCTTTCTGAGTTATTGGATCTGAGGCCTAAGGCCTGGGCCTCCATGGACTTGGCAGGTCTGATGTAAGAGGGCTGGTGGCCTCTTCCCTATTTCTGCCTGAGCCAGTTAGAGGACAGGGTGCTCAATAGGTCCTGAAGACTCAGCACTGAGGAAAAACAGAGGCTTCACTGTGGTGGGAGAGGGAAGAGTGGCTCTCAGGGAGGGAGCACATCCCTTGTCCTCTTCTCTCCCCTTCTAGAACCAGACCTTAAAGCCCGCCCAGACAGAGGGGAAAGAGAGTGCATGCAGCTGAGGAGAGAGCCCAGATGGGACAGGATCACCCCATCCCCCACCAAGACCTCCAGACTCTCCCAAGATCAGCTCCTGAGGCCACTGCAATCAAAGGAAATCAGAATTTGCTTTTCCCTCCAACCAAGTCAGTTGTCACAGTCTTCTGATGAGAGTTGTAAATGAGACTTTGTGGCATTTCTACTGATGGCAGTATCCCTTTATCAGCCTCTAATCGCCACTTGTCAGCCAAGGTTGACTCTGGGAAATGTTTTGACTCGAGGTCCCGAACCTAGTAGCAGGTCCCTGTCCTTGTCCTGGCTTTCCACTGTGAGAGCTGTAAGTTGTCAGACAGGCATGGGCCATGGGGTATTCACATGGGGAAGTCAGATCTGGGTTCTCGGCCTTCTCCCAGATGGCATATTTAACCTCCTCTGTAGTATCTGCTCCACCTATGACCTCACTGGAATGCTATGAGGATCAAATGGGTTTTAGTCCTGAAAGCCGTTTGAAAAATATAAAGCGATCCTCCAACCTGGATCTGCTGTCATTATTACTGTTGTGATTGTGTGTAGACAGAACCGGGGGAGCAAACTGTGACACTCTCTATGTCCATGAGAGTGAAACTGTTGGTGTGCACGGAAGTACATGTACAGTTTCACGGGAGGATGGGGTTTCTGTGTTCGTAACTGCCTTCAAAGGAGCATATGGGGCAATGTATGTGAGTCTATATTGGTACATGTGCACCCATTTGAGTATTTTAATATAGTATCAGATTGAAAATAATAATATAATAATCTATGTGCCAGGCAATTTGCTAAACACATATACAGGGGTATGGGACCACTTGAGTGAACAGGCACCTAATAGAATGTGTGCTCATTCATCTCATGCAGGTGGCAGGGAATCTCTCCATGTGCTTGCCTGAGTTTCAATGGAAGTGTGGACATAAATGTCAGTGAATCTGTGTAGACACATGCACATGTGTGCAAATATATGTAAATGGGTGTACATCCACCTCCCTGTATCTGGACCAATTGGTGTAATTGTTCATCATTTATCAGCTGCCTGGGAGGCCCTGAGTTCATTGTCATGCAGCCATGAAGCCCACACACACACTGTGGTGACAGCAGCATGTTTGGAAGGGTGAGGAGAGGGGTGCCACTCTGCTCTCTATAGCCACAGTCTGTGTCAGGCAGCAAGGCCCCTGCCAGGGGAAGGTTCAGAGTGACTGTAATAGGCTTGGAGCCACAGGAGTGCTCAGCAATGGGCCAGGCTGAGGGACCCTGGGAGCAGGACAGACAAAGCTGGCACCTTCAGGTCCAGAGGACATGGCCATAATAGGGTAAACCTGGTGCCTGACCCAGGAATACCATGTTAGCACACTAGGGTTTGGGGCTCTTGAGTGGCCAAGTGTGAAATGTCCTGGCCTCCTTGGTGCCCTCAGGGTTAAGTCCAAATTTCCTAACAGTATGCAAGGCCCTCACAACCTGGGCACAGACCTCCCCAGCCCCTCTCTCCCTCTGCTCACGTACCGCACCAGACAAACTTACTGTTTTTGATACACCCATTTACCGGGGCCTTCTTATTGCTTTTCCCTCTGCCTGATTTCTCTACCTAACATCCTCGGCTGGCCAGCCATTATCCCTCGGGGCTCATCTCACCTCTGCAGGAATGCCACCCTGACCCTTCCTTACCTGCTAGATTACAAGGGTCCCCACACACAGGAAGTTCCTACTGACACCTAGATTTCCCTTGATCCCACTTCCTGGTAGATCCTCTCTTACCTATTAGACTTTGGCACCAGGAAGGAAGGGAGCATGTCTCAGTGATTCATGGCTTTATTCCAATGCCTGGCATGGTATCCAGTCGAATATTTGTTGAACTATTGTTAAAAGCCTGTTATGTGAGAGTGGTTAAACTCTCCATATCCAAACTGTGATGTGCATCTGAACAGGCTCTTCATCTCTCAGGTCTCCAGGCCTGAGAAAACTCCCTTCTCCCACTCCCTCCCCTCTGTCCCACCCCACCAACAGCAATCATCACCCCAACAGGTACAAAGATGGCAGAGTTCACAAAGTACTTCTACAAACATCCCGGAAGTCATCAGCACCATTTTACAAATGAGAAAACTGGAGCACAGAGAGGTTAAGGTGGCTCATTAACAGGGTGACCAATTCATTCTGGTTAGCCAGAACTTTACCAGTTTGAGCATGAAAGTCCCATGTCCTAAGAAGCCCCTCAGCCTCAGGCAAAAATGGGAAAGTTGGTCACCCTTCTTGTCCACCGTTAGTAATGGCAAATCCAAGACAAAATCCTTGGACTCCTGACTTCAAATCACATACCCTCTACCTGCTCAACTCCCTCCTGGGGTTCCTCAAAACTCAGTGACCTGCCTGAGCAGTGTCTATTCTTCGTATGACATTTCCAGGCCACCTGATACCCTCCTGGAACATGTCTCCTCGCAAACATGTGCCCAAGGATTCCTGGGCATTCATATTAATCTAAATTAAATATAATTCAGAGGCTGATTTCTGGAGGAAAAGCACTTTACATAATACAGAAAAAAATAAATCTATTATTACAGTTATTTCATAAAGATATTGAAATAAATTTTAAAATAAAAAACTTTACCCACAAATTATCTTCATTTATCCATGTCACCTTGACTTTATAGGTGCATTTTTTTTACAGAATTGTAATGCAATGTATATATCATGCTTGTTTTCTTTCTACTTCACATTACAGAAATTTGGTTTTCATTTTCCTCATTCTGGATCCTCCACATCACTAACACCCCTCATTAACCTGGATCACAGGGAGTCTGGGTTCAGGGCTACCTGCTTCCTGAAGGACTCCCTTTTCAGGGCCCCAGCTGGGCTTCCCCAGGTTGCCATATTAAAGACTGTCTTTGTGTACATGTGCTGTTTGCAGGGCAGAGGGACATAGTTTCATCAGATCCTAAAAAGATCTGAAGCCCAAAGAAGTTAATTAAGACCCATAACCCCCAAGAGAAGGATGTGCAGGCTCATCTCTGTTCTCCGAGGGCTGCCTTCTCTTTGGGTTTGGGCTGACCCAGAAATTCTGCTCTTTCTTACAATAAATTCTGTTTCTCAGCTTCCATGTGGCTCTAAAAAAACACAACAGATTCCTCTATAAGGCAGCCCATCCTGATAACCGCTTTGACAACACCCCTCATCCTGGATCTAAAGGCACTGCTGAGAGGAAGCGAGTGTGGGTAGGAGGCTGAGTATCTTCCTTCCTCTAAGTCCTTCCCCGTTGGCCTCCTTCTACACTGGGTGCGGTCCAGGCTAAAGCCATACCCAGCCCTACCCTATCTGCTCATCTAAGCTTCCTGGTCCATGCAGTCCCACACCGAAAATGAAACCTCTTCTCAGTGCTGTATTGAGTTTTAAGTATAGCCACCCCAAGTCAGGAAGAAATAGGACCTCCAGTCACATCCAGAATGCCTTAGGATTTTGGATGTGGTGATTCACAGGAATGTATTGAGGGCCTCTTGACCAGAGCCAGGGCATAGAAAAATCTCCCAAACTCCCTTCTTGCTGGAAAATTGGGTGGTTCAAGATGGAACTGGGGCCTTCCTGTCATTGCTCAGAGCTCTAGCTCCCAAAGTCAGGCAGATCCCAGTACACCATGGCCCCCAAGGGAGAGGCTGACTGCCTGTTTGCCATCACGGTACCACTCTGAGGTGGTAGATTGTTGGACCTGGGAGGCAGCTGTATTCAGCTGCACCACTGTTCCCAGCAGCAATGGCAGCCATGGCAGTAGGGAGGCTCTGCAGTGATCTCTGTAAGAGCAACAGTTAAACGTTGCATAGCACTGTGGGACACAGAGGCACCATCATAATCGCCACAGCCACCAGAATGGTAACAACGGAAATTAGATGCTGTGGTTTCCTAGCTACCCCCAGGAGCACTGCCAGGGGTGAGGTTGACCTGTCTGGTTAGAGAAGGGGGCACCCATGCCATGCCAGTGGGTCCTCTCTGGGGCTGGCTAGGGCTTTGACCATACTCCCTCCATGGGATTTCTCTTCTTCCTCTCCTATCTCCTTGCCCTCAGCTTCAACTGACCCCAGACTGGGGACACAGGAGTGGGTGACCCCATTCAACATACCACTCTAATATATGTTCAAGTTTATCTTCTCCTAGCAACGGATATCAGGGGTTTGGGGCATCTTGGGGACTTCTTAACAGGATTGCCCTCACATCAGAGTGAGCTTTATTAGCCAATTACTGAATGACTCGGGGGAGGTGGATGGAGGGGGGTGGGTGCCTGCAATATGGCCTGAAAGGGAAGTCATTATCGTATTGACTTTGGGCCTTTTCCAAGCCTAATAGCTGCCTCTCTGAAAGAGCCTTTGGAAGCTAAAGAAGGGCTTTGAAGATGGTTTCTTGGGAATGGCACCTCACACAGGGCTGATCTCTGTCTGGTCACTGCCCCCCACCATGGGGTAGATGAGAAAGCTGGGTCCAAGTGCCTGTCCTTTGAATGGGCCGCCATTGCTGCAGTCATCCAGTCTCAGAGCCAGGAAGGAATGTGGAATTTATCAGGTTGACTCTCCATGCCAGGGCAAGAATCCCATCTACAGCATCCCTAATAAATGGATCTGGGCCTCAGTCTGAAAAGGGGCAGGGAGTTCATTCCATTGCTCATTCCCTAACTATTCTTCCCTAGAATAAATTACAATCTACTTCCCCATCATATATGCCCACTAATCCTGATTCTTCACTGTGAAGGCACATAGACTACACTGGTTCCTTTTCCCTTCAAGTTTTGGAAGATTGCTAAGTACATTTCCTTTCCACCTCCTTTGGTTTTCCCATTATGAGATCTGAAGCCATCTTCTGTCCTCTCTCTACAGGTAACCTCAATTCCTACTTTACTGCAATGACCTTATTATTAACTTCCCTGCTTTCCACTCCAAAACTTCTGTCTTCACTGCTCTCTTCAACTTCCCTCCAGGTTCAAAGAAGGCTGAGTCCTCTCCTTTACGAGGCTAAGCCCTCCCCTACCCTAGTTTCACCATCAAGGCCTCCTCCAGGGCCTGATCCATGAGGTGCACGTTGTCACTTCCTGTACTGTTTCTCCAGTCTTCTGTCTACTACCACCTTTCTCTCTGCTTATAAGATACTCAGTAGCTTTTGATTTCCCATCAAAAAGGAGAAAATAAACTCCTTGGTATATGTTATGCTAACCCTCTCCAAGCTTCCGATCCATTTTGCTCATTCTGTCTACCACCAGACTTCTCAAAAGTAAACACTTGCTGCCTCTGCTTTTTCATATCCCATTTGCTCTATTTCTCACTTTGATCTGGGTTCTGCCCCTGCCCAGCCACCAACACCACCCTCTCAAAGGTCACTAGTGCTTTTGTTACTGCTTCCAAAGACCCCTTCTGACCCCCACCTGTGCTCTACAGTTTCAGACGATGTGGCAACTTCCCCTCCATTAGCTCTGCTTCTCCCTTGCCTTCCATGACCTCATTCTCTCCTCGCTCCCCTTGCCCTCCTCACCCCTCACTGACCAATCCTCATCTGTCAGTCCTACTTACCAGATTGCCAGATTCACCTGAAAACACAGCTCTGACAGCTCCCAATAGTGCTTCTAGGTTCAGAAATCTTCAAAGGCTCACCATTGCCTGTAGAAAAAAAATCATGGAATTATAAAATAATGAAACTATATGCAGTACATAATACATAATGTAATGATATATCAGGGGGTTCAAACATTTTTAAGCAGCAGAACCCAAGAATTTTTCTCAGCACCCCAATGTTTAAAGAACATGAAAACAACGTGCTCTTTAGACATGGATCCTATGAAAGTGGGGTGTGGGGAACCCAAGAATTTCTAGGGCTTTCACAACACTATTGAAAAATCACTGAATAAATTAAATTCCTCAGTCTGCAGATGAGAAAACAGGCCAGGAGAGAGGGAAAGTGATTGGTAGAAAGCAGCACAGGATGTGAGGCAGTAAATCAACACATTTTTATTAAGTGCCTACCAAGTTCCAGGTACATTCTAGGTGCTAGGGATAAAGCTCCAACTAGACTAACCTGGTCCTACCCTGCAGGGGCTGACAGCCCAGCAGGGAATTAATCGAGTGTTACACACAACTACTGAAGTGGTTACAGACATGCAAAGAGCTGTGAGAGCATGCAGGAAGAGCTCACCTGGTCTGAAGGGCCACCCTGGGGAAATCATACATGTAAACTGAGCACCAGAGAATAGGTAAGTAATTGGCCAAAAAGAAGAAGAGCACAGGCGCAGATGGAACAGCTTAGGTGAAGATCGGAGAGATGAGTTTGATGGCTGGAATCTCAGGAAGGCCCAGCAGCTCCTACTCAAAGCCCTGGAGCCATGTGAGACAGGTTGCAGAAGCAAAAGCCCCTCTGGCCTTGCTGAGGACTTGACACCAGCCTCAGAGGTTGGCAGGCCAGGGAAGGGTTCTCAGGTGTTGAGGTCTGACTGTTGAATTAGAAGACAATCCACTGCTAAATTCAATGTGGAATAGAATTGTGGGTTGGATTCTGGAACATAAAACAGACATTAGTGGGAAAATGAGAAACCTGAATAAGTTCTATAGTTAATAGTGCTACATAGCATGCTAACTTCTTAGATTTGACAAACGTACAGTGGTTATATAAGAAGCTCACACTACAGAAAGCTAGATGAAGGACATTTGGAAACTCTGTACCCTCTTTGCAACTCTGCTGTAAATACAAACTATTTCAAAATAAAGAGTTTTAAAAATACATATATTATTCTGGCATCATGGCAGGGAGAAGCAAAACTGGATGTGGAGAGAAAGATAACAGTAATAATAATGTAAGAATACACCGGCCATTGTTCCAAGCACTTAATTTCATCCTGACAACGCGATGAGGTAGGTGCTATTATTTCCCCTCAACACACAGATGAGGGACCTAAGCACAGAGAGGTTAAGTCGCTTGTCTAAGGATAACACAACTAATGAGCGGAAGAGCTTGGGTTTAAGGATTTGAATCCAAGCAGCCTAGCTCCAGAGTCCTGGGGACTTGACCATTACACTTTATTCCCTCCCTTCAGTGTGCACAGGTTATCCTGCCAGAGGGTATTGCAAGGTGCAGGAAGAAATTATGTATGCATGGGCTACGGTGATAACAGTAGAAATAGCACAATTATCACTAAACTTAAGACATATATTGGAAGCAGAATCAACAGCATTACGTATTAAATTGGAATGAAGAAGAAAAATTGGTTGAAGAAAATTGGTTGAAGAAGAGGGAAGAAGCAAGAATGACTCCTGGATTTCCAGTTTAAGAGTACAGACCAGAACCAAGTTTCCTGACGGTTGGTCCTTGCTTCTTCCTGCCACTGAAGGGAACCTTCTAGATGTTCACAATCTGTCTGTCCCTTTCTCTTACACATCCCCAGAATGCAAAACAAACCGGACCACTTGCTGTTCCCACATAGGCCCTGACCTCTCCTACCTTCATGTCCTTACACAAGTTGTTCCCTTCACCAAAATTCTCTCCTCCATCTCCCTTGGTTCAAATCTGATCCACACCTCACGGCTCATGAAAACGTTGTCTCTTCCAGAAGCCTGTCCTGCTCTCCACTACGAGAGGCTCTCACTCTCTCCTTTAGAGGCTGCCATGGCTCTTTGGCAGCAGCCTCTCATCCTGCAGCAGTTATCTGAGGAGGGTATTGGCTGTTGCTCACTCTTGTTTCCTCAGCACTTAGCACAGCACATACTTACAAAGACACCTGTTTACTTTCTGAGTAAACCCACTACACACACACATACACCACCTGGCACTCATGTTGGTGCTCTGCATGTTTTAGGGGCTTGTTTTTAAAGATGTTGAATGGGTGATCGGGAGATCTCATTTACTTGCCTCCATCTTCTCCACCCAACCCATCCCAGGCAGTTATGCCAACAACCAGATGCACCCTCTCTGGAAGCCCATTAGCAGAAGATCAAAGGAACCTACCCAAAGATGGAGAGGTGGGAGAGCATGAGCAGGAAGTAAACGGGCCTTGGTGTACCTGGAACTGTCCCTCAAACCCATCCATTCAATTCTTACCACATGCCAGGCAGAGTCTGAGACCACAACAATGAACACAATTCAGCCCCAGCCCTTAATGTGCTTAGAGGCCAGTGAGGAGGTACCTGGCTACCAGACTGAGCTACCATAAACCATGATCAGGTGTTCCCCAGGGTAAAACCCTCCCCTCCTGGTGGCTGCCTGGTATTCAGGTACACTAGGCTTTTCTTTCCTCCAAGTTAGGCTCAGGCTGCAACCAAGCATTCTGAGGCCCTACTCATTCAGCTGTTGCTGGCCTTCCTGACTTTTTTCATGCTTACTGAGCTACCTTGAATCCAGTCTCTACTGCCTCTCCCCTTCAGCACATGCCTTTGTCTGATAGATGACTGACTCAGCCCCTGTGGAGACCTCCCCACCACCTCCCTGCTGAACGGTCTGTTTTCCCCTCTATCCTCCATCTAGACTGAGTGCCTTTAGGACAATGATGATGTCTCTGTATATCCAAGCCTGGCACAGTGTTTGGTAACAAGAATGCATGGTTAGATTTGTTGAAGGTAAATACATGAGTGTGGGAGTGTTCCTGTGACTGCAGAACTAAACCACTTCAGCCAGAAACCAAGAGAATAACTGGAAAGTGGTGTGCCCTGCTTGCCCACCCTCCTACTCCTCCTACTCCCTGGAAGTAGACTTTACATTTTGTGAGGAACAGCCACTTCCCCTCTGCTCCTGCTGGCTGGGCAAAGGGCAGCAATGGGCAAAGGGAGCATCCTCTGGCTAGGTGTCTGGGTAGGGCTAGGTTCTGCTCAGGTGTCTGTCTGCTTGTCTGTGCCTGTCTGCCTGCCTCCTCCTGGGGGAGAGGATGGGGATAGGAAGTCCAGAGGGAAAGAGGAGAGGGTAGGCTTCAAACTGCCAAGGACCTCTAGGGCCTGCCGACTTGGCAAGAAGCCAAGCTGTCAACACCGGGATGTGGTGGTTGGTGAAGGGGGTGGGGCAGAGAGTACCTGCCTTGACTCTGGACCACTTTCTCAGGAATCCCGCAAATCTCTCAAAACAAAACAGTCATCAAAGGGTACAGAGCTCCCTTTAACGCTCTATTTGGGGAGGGAAGGGGTTCAGTTTTTAGGAAACGGAACCCTTGCAGGGAGCGGGAATTAGAAAAGACCACAAACCTCAGTGGCCCATCTCACCCACTACTGCCCACCGCTGGCTTCTCCAGAAGGTTCCTCGTATAGCTGCCTCTCCGTTTGGCGTCCAGACGATGGAGAGGAGGTCTGGCTCTGGGTTCTAATCCAACTCTGACGCTCTCTACCCTTGTGCCCCTGGGCGAGTCGCCTTACCCTTTTGGGGGCCTTTGTTTCCTCATCTGTAACAGGGGGCCAGGATTGGAGTAGAGGGCCTGAGGAAGCCCTCTCAACTCGGACATCAACACATCCAGGGTGACGGCCGACTGCTCGCTCGTCCTTCCTCGGGTCTTAGCTCCACCCCCACCGAGCAGCGCCCTCCCCAACGCCGGCCGCTAGGGGTCAGCGCCTCCCTTTTCAGCGACTGAGGCACGCGGCTGCTGCTCCCGCCCTCTCCCGGGCTGGAACGCTACGGAGGGGGTAACTCCCGAGCCAGTGGGCCCGAGCGGGACACCACCGCCCTCGCTAGGGATCAGCCTCTGCCTGAAGCCGGAAGGTGTCTGCGGTCGGGCGGAGGCCGGGCCCGGCGTGGGCCGCGCGGCAGAGCCGGGAGGGGGTTGACGCTAACCCCTCCCCTCCCCCTGACATCACTGGGCGAGCTAGGGAGAGGCTGGCGCTAGGCGAGTGAGAGAAAGACCGAGAGGAGGGATCGCGGCTCCACTCGGTGCCCAGGCAGCTCCACATTGTTGCGGATCGCCGTGGCCCGGCTGAACGGCGGTGGCGGCGGGGACGTGCGGCGCACCCGGCTGGCTGTCCTCGCGCAGAGTCGCGTAGCCCGAGCCGCCCGGGCAGCCGGCCACCCAGCCGCGAGCCTACTGCCTGGGCCGCGAGCCCACCACGCCGCCTGCCCGCTGCTTGGGCTCGTCCACCACCCACCCCTCCCCCTCGGAGGACAGCGGGCCATGGACGCCTGCAAGTTGGAGGCGAGCGCGAGGGTGTGAGCGCGCCGGGGCCGGGAGCCCGCGCAGCTGGGCAGCCGGGCGCCTGGGGGTGGGTCTCTCTCTCCAGACCGCTCTGCGTGGAAGAAGAGGGCGGGGACCAGCGCTGGGAGGAGAACGGAGGAGGAAAGGGGGCATGACTCGTGCAACTTGCGGCGGGCATCTGCCGAGCCTCTGAGCCGCCGGTAACCCAGGGCCCGGATTGCGGCCGTGCCGAGCCCACCGAGCCCACCCCGCCCCGGCCAACCGCTGCGGCTTACCTGGATCCTCGGGGGGCGCGCGCCGGCCGGCAGGGGTCTGTCTTCGTCTTTCGCCTGGTTTCTGGAACGCGAGGAGCGCTTCCCTCGAGGCCCTTCTCGCCGGATCTCTGGCCCCCAATGGCTCGGATGGGGCTAGCGGGTTCCGCTGGACGTTGGTGGGGACTCGCTCTCGGCTTGACTGCATTCTTCCTCCCAGGTAAGCGCGTTCCGCCTCTGCCTTTTTATTATTTTTTCCCCATCCAATGGCTCCCTGGGGCGGGAGCTGATGGCGGGCACGTCTGGGTTGTAGGGAGCGAAAGGAACCAGAAAAGTTGGGTCAAGACTTAGGTAAGTGGCTGGGAGGGGAGAGGCACGGCAGAGAAAGAGACGCCAAATAGCCTGCCCTGCAGGGAGGCAGTCGAATGCAAGCAAGTCTCTCTGTAGCAAAAGAGAGCACCTTCTCCCTCAGTTTTTCTCTCTCACACACACACATATATATATATCGTTCTATTTATTTAATGACCAGCTCTCCGCTGGAGAAGCAGTTTGGAAACACTGCTTGTTATGTAAATGCAAAATAACCACCGCAAGCACCTTCTCGGGAAAAAGAGACGACAGCCCCTGGGGGGAAGGCGTCAGTGTCCGAGCTGGTGGGCTGTAGGTTTGGAGAGTGGCTGGGGTGCTTCGTTTCTTTCTCAGGCCCCTTTGTCAGACTGTTGGGTGCGTGGGCCCCTCCGGCACCAAGTCGCCCCACACCTCGGCGTAGAGCCCGCTACTGCGGCACAGGCAGATTGTCGCTCACCTGCGCTTCCCTTCCGAGAAGGTGAGGCCGGGCCAGCGAGTCAGCTCAACCTCCCCGCCTTGGCGGGGCGGGGCTTCTCCTCGGAACTCCGCTGCGGGTTTGGGGGGCTCTCCCCCGAGGAGACGCCTCGGGCTTCGTGCCAGCCTGGTGGCTGCATGACCCACTTTCCCGAGGTTGCCCTTCCTTAAAGGGCTGGCGGCCGAGGAGTTAATCGGACGCTCGACTCTGGGGTGGCCTGCGGTGGCCCCTCTGACTGGTAGGATGGGAGCGGAGGCGGGGACCAGTCCCAGCGTTTAATGCTGGAGAATGGACTGGAAAATGTGTTTAGGAGGCAAATCCGGCCGAGTCCCCTTGCCTGGATTTAACCCTTTGTGTCCATGAGGAAGCTGCAGGGCTTCCTTGGTAGCTGGCGACACCAGTCGAAGACTGGGGCGGGGGGGGGGGGGGGGGGGGGGGGGGGGGGGGGGGGGGGAGCGTGCGGGTAGGTTGTTCCTCCAGGAAGAAACCGGAAACCACCTCCCGCTCTGGCTAGGTAGGGGTTTTAGGGGCAGGGTGGGGGCTTGGCTGGAGCACGTGGCGGTGGCCTTAGTGGGGCAGAGTGAAGGGTCGGAGTACAGAGACTAGCTCCGCATGGGGCAAGAATATGAGATAGTGGGCGCCGCTGGCAGCGACTGAGATGAGATTCCTGCGGTGCAGCAGACTCGCGGGGCAGTTTGTTTGCAGGGGCTGTCCTGGCTGCCAAGTTTCAGGGCTGCAAGGCAGGAACCTGGCCTCATCACCTCTGTACCCATCTGCTGCCAGCTCACTGCCCGAGCTTTGAAAATCTCACTCAGGGAATGGCCAATGATACCTAAAACACTTTGTGGAAGCTGGCAGCAGGGCCCCCCCTCTCCTGCAGCCTCTAGGTGCTGCCCTAGTAGGTGTGTGGGAGAGGGGAAAATTCCCGGGTGTACTCACCGCCCATTTCAAAGCGGCTTGACTGAGTCCCTCCCAGGCTGGGTGGTCTCACACTGGGCTCCTTGGGGAGTGGGCAGCAAATTCTTCTGACGACGGGGGCTTGGGCTTCTGGAAAACCTTCAGTTTCATATCGCCCACATCCGAGACCCAGCTAAAGAAGAGCTTTCCTGGAGTTCTAGTTGGTCTGGCACACTAGGGGTTAACCTAATCTTGGGTCAGATAAAGGGATGGAAAGGTTTGGGGAAGGGGGGATAACTCAGGCCCCTTCTCCCTTCCTTTGGTTATTTCTTCCCCTAGCTTTGGGATGCTTAGTCGTTGATTCCTGCTTTGGGGGCCTGGATGCCTGCCCTGCTCCACTTTCCTCAGGAGGCAGAGAGGTATCACCTGACTCAAGTATGGACACTCTCCCCACCAAAAATCCAGGTGGAGGGGGAGGGATACAGGGAAGTAACCACAGCCAGAAAGGCACTTAATAAGAGCCCACTGATTGATTGTAATTGTTATGGCTGGGTAGTATCAGTGGCTGCCAAAGTTCCTGGACTCACCAGGCTCCTGCACCCAGTGCCTGTGCCCTTGATGCTTCTGTGAAGGGAGGGCCCTTGGATCTGGTATTGCCTATCTGACATTTGGACAGATAGGCTGGTTGGCCCAGGAGTTGCTCCCTACAGCCTCCCTCTCCACCACTTCCAGGCTTCCTCCTGATTGCCTGCTGCTGCTTCTCTCAGGGGACTTGCCAGCCAGGTGCTCTTTTCTGAGTTCTCCTGAGCATGGAGTGGTGAGGAGAGGAGCCCACAGAGGGGGTGAGGGTCAGGGAACCCCTGGTATGTGTGATGGCCCCCTGACTTCAGAACACTCCCAGTCTGGCAATTGAAGTGTAAACACAGAAGTGTGTTTTCAACAACACAAACTTTACTGGGGTGGTTGGAAGCCCCACGGGACTTGGGATGACAACCTCCCTTTAGTTAGCTCCAAGGAGAAAGCCAGTGAGGCTTAGGGGCTCTGTCCCAAAAGAGGGACAAGAAGAGCCCAGTGAGGAGGCAGAGAACCTGCCTAAGAAGCAAGTGCAGAGCTGGTGTCCCACCTATACCACACCCTCCCTAATTGGCTTCCCCAAACCTTTTGTCTGGAAAGAAAACACACACCCCAGGTGTCATGCACACCCTCAGAAGACCTGTCTGGCCACAGCACAACCCTTCTTTGCACCTGTGCAGAGCTTGCTGTTATGTTGGCTTCCTTTGAAACTAGGAGTGTCAGGGTTGTTGGCTTATTTTCCTCTCTCCCAGTTCTCACAGTGGTGTACTTGGCCACTGTCTGACCCAGGACCCAGGTGGATGCTGTCAGGATGGTCTCACCATCCTGAACCCTAGTGCTGATGGCTAAGCCAGTGGGCCAGGCTGGGGAGCAGAGGGTAAGCCCCAGTTGCTGTGTCTCTGATACTGCCGTTGTTAGCAGCTGACTAATGTTCATTGTTCATCACAAACAAAACACCCAAGGGAGGTGTGACTGTACCTTCAATTTTTCCTGGTTGTTTCTTTCCTAGTTAATCTGGTAAATTGAATGGCTCCCACTGAGAGAGGGACAGAGAGGGCCTCTGTATGTTCACCTGTTTTTGTGATTTTTTTTTTTTTTTACTTTGAATGTTAGCCAGTGTGCCAGGGTAGAATGTCCATTAGCCAGCTGTGGGGCTTAGGCTGTAACATTTCTGACAGTCTGTGTAGTCTCACATTCAGTATAGAGTGGGTACGTGAACACATGTGCAAAGCTTTGTGTGCTTGAGTTAGTTATCTACAACTCTTTGTGCATGTGCAGGCCCATGGGCACTAGGACAAGGAGGTATAACACTGGTATCTGTGGGTCACCGTGGTCATACCTCTAATGTATATTCTCATATAAATGATTCCCTTTGTCTTTCCAGCTAGGATTTTGTGAGTGACTCTGAGCCTTAGTAATGTCTGTACTTATGTCAGTGTCAGTAAGAATGATTTGGGGAGGAGACTTAGGATGTGCTCTTAGCCAGCTCCTTCTAACACAAGCTTCCAGGTCCTTAAGGAGTAGCAAGCCTGCACACTACTTTCTTTTTGTGCTCTCCCTTTAGACTGGCTTCTGCATCCTCGCAGAAGATGCTTACCTGGAGAGACGTTTCCCCTCTTGTCAGCCTCCCCAGCAAACAGAGCTCTAGTGGAGCCTGGTGTTAACTGGGACCTGGCTTGCCCTGAGATTTCTCAGGATCCCTGAATGGCTGGGAGGGACCTCAGGAGATAGATATTCAGCTACTAATTTAGCACCTTTGCTTCCTGCATGGATACTTGGAGAAAAGCATCATCTGAGGGGAAATGTAGCACACTCTGGGCATTTAAAAAGGAGTATGAATGTGGGCTTCAGTCCTCCATGAACAGTCCTGCAGAATCATATGTGTGTCCAGGTGGGAAACATACATGTGCCTGAAAGCATCCCTGGTCCATGCAGCAGAAAGTGGCAGCCCCTTTGTTGGAAAGGGAAGTGGGAATGAGGGGCAAGGAGAAGGAAAGAGAGCTGTCCCGGGAGCCCATCACCTTGTGTTTATCCGCCATGATGCCCACCCTCCTCGTAGAGACCAGGTCTGCAAAGCCAGCAGCAGATGTGCTGGCTTGGGCAGGAGGTAACTTAAGATCTGAGCAGGGATCAGCTTGCAGAGGAAATGCCCTGAGCTGAAGATAACACCCCTTAGTCCAGTTAACCCTTTAAACTCTAGATTCTACTGTGCTATTTGGAGTTGGGAGATGGAGAAAGGGAAGAAATAGGAGAAAACACATCTTACCTAATATCCGAACCCTGGCCCATTCCACAAGGAAGGATGAACTCTGCAGCAGGAGAGACCCAAGAAGGATATGAAGAAAGACTTCCTGACAGCACAGCAGACTGGAGGCTCTTCAGGGAAATGTTCCAAGGTTTATCCTGAGGTGAAGGAAGAAGCAATAGGTAAATGTTCTCAGGGACCTATGGCATCTGCGCCTTCACGTCGTCCTAGGCAGAGCAGCAGTGGTCACAGGCCCTGGAACAGCAGATAGCTTGGTTCCCTCCCTACAGCCTGGAGATTATCTACTTGGCTGCCCTGCACACTGAAACAGCAAGGTGGGGCCAGGTGGACTAGGTCTGAATCCCAGCGCTACCAATTGCTAGCCGAGTGGACTTGGCTAAGTCACTTTGTGGGCCTCTATATTCCTTCCCATCTGTAAAATGGGTTTCTGTTAATACAGATTTCAAAAGAAGTTTGTGAAGCTAGATCAACAATAATGTATGAAACGTGCTTAGCACATCACAAGGCATGTGACAAATGCTCAGCAAGTAGTAGCTACTCCTATTCCCTGTACCTTTCCTCTGAGTGGTCCTGGTGGCCTCTTCAGCTGCCCATCCACTGCTCCCTCATTTCTTTGACTCCAACCAGGAGTTGCTTTGGGCAGTGTGCCCCTACCCCTATCTGGAAATTATGGCAGAGGCTGTGGCAGCCCTGAGGGGCTGGGGTGGCCTGGCTGGCTGCAGGCACCCTACCCTGGGGGTTGAGTGCTGCACGAGCATCAGGGACTGTCCGGCCTTTGGTCTGTATTTCACCAAGGGCACTCCCCAGCACCTGCCTTTCTCCCAGCTTTGGCACAGCTGGGCACCATTGCCCATCTGGAGCGCTTGCTATGGCATCAGCCTGGGGCTGTCAGAGAGGGCTTGGGATCTGCCCCTGCCTTCCCTCAAACTTACACATTTTAGGAAAGGATGGGCAACAGGACCCTCTCTCCAGCAGTTCATGGTACCCTCTCGTTCAGTGAGATTGTACAGCCACATAGGTTGAGAATCCTCCCAGAGTCACCTCCTGCTCACTGGCAGAAAGGCCTCTCAGTTTCTCCTGTTGCAGGTTGTATCTTTCCGCCAATAATAAAAACGTTGTGGCACTTTTTACAGCTCTTCCTTTCTTTCCATTGACCCTGTGAGTAACTCTGAGTGAAGGGCATCAGCTCTCCCGTTTCACGGAGGAGAAAAGTGAGATAGCTTTGGTGATTTGCTGACCACCTCACCCCACTGCAGCCAAACTAGATGCCAGGTCTTCTGAGTCCAAATTTAGTATATGAAGAAATGAAATGAGCTGGGCAGACAGGTACAGAAGAGGTTGAGCTGGGCCGTGATGGAACATGTCTTGTGAGATGGGCATGTGCTTCGCCAGCCACCACCACTCTCCCTCCACAGCAAGCCTGGGCACGGCAGCTCCTTGGGGAAGTCAGGGGTCAGCTGAGGACATCGGATGGAGGGTGATCCAACTAAAGCTGACCATGGAGCCTGGATCCCAGGTTGGCAGAGTACAAGACACCCAACAGACTGGCAGGGGGGCCACGAGGGAGGGTGCCCTTCAAGAAGCTAGAGCATCACCCCTAGGGATCTCCTAAGACAAAGGCAGCACCCCTGAAGTGTGAGCACACAGCCCCAGGGCACAGGCAGGCACAGGGCCAGGGTGTGGGCCTGGCCCTGGGGCAGAGAACAGTGCTCTGGGAGCACCGTGGACTAGATGGAGCAGCAGAGAGGGGAGGGGATGAGATTGAGTCGGCAGAGCCACCTCCCATCCCCCTCTGTTCTATGCAGACCCCAGTTTTATTCCCAGTTTATGAGGAGTCTCATTACCAAGCCACAGACAATAAAACCCGCCCTGCCACTGGCCCAGATCTCATTAGAGAACATTAGTTCCGCTGGCTGGTGGCTCCATTGGGACACAGCTGCAGGCATGGCCCAGGCAGCAAAACAGGCCAGTGGCCATGGTCATAAGAATGTCCCTCCCATTGGGAGTTTGAGTTTACCTATGGGATTAAATGGAGTCCTTTCCCCTCCTCACTTCAACCCCTCTCCCCAGTCCTGGAATTCAAGCTTCCAGAGCTGGAAGTATGGGTTCCTCTGTTCACTTGGATCCTCAGTTCCGCTTCCTGCCTGAAGGAGACAAGGGCACTGCTCTCTCCAGAGCTTTTCATAGGAGTGGACCTTCTCTGGAAGGAGCCTGCTGAGAAGCTCAGCAAGTTGCTGTTCCATGGAGCAGAGTCCTTGGGCATAGGAGACAGCATACCCCCCCCCATACCCATAGGTCTGGAGACTCAGAGACATGTCCTGGCAGCCGAGATGGAGTCTGGCATCTTCACAATGAATGGCCTTGGCCTCGATCTTGGCTCATCTTTCTGTTCAGAAGGTCGGGGTACAGACCTGGGGACCTCATGGTGGAAGCATTGCCCCTCCGCTTTAGATACAGTTTCACCAGCTGGAAGTCTTGGCAGGGGCTTCCTGGTCCCACCCCCTCCCTGCAAGTACAGTGACTTGCCCACAGTCACTGTGATGGAGCCTTGGGTTCCGTCGTGGGATTCCTTTTACCAAAGACCAAACTGTTCTTTCTTAGCAGATTCCAGTGCCTGTTCACAACCAGGGGCTCCTCTCTGCCTATATCCTGCCTTCTCTGCTTTACTTCCCCTGCAATCCTACATACCTGCTGGTCACTGGAATGCCACCAGGGCTCAGTGGATGTCACCAGGAAAAACAAGGCAAGAGTAAAGGAAAGCTTGCCCTTTCTCAGTGCCTCAGTCTTGGGGAGGAAAGCAAGTGCCGGTCCCAATAACTGGTTCTTAGGCACACATGGGCTGACTTGGTCTACTACCATGGAGGGGGTCACATAGGCCAGCCCATGAGTCAAATGAGTCAGCAGAAACGGGAGTGCCAACCTGCAGACAGGAGTCTAGCCCTGCTCTGGAGAAAAGGGGAATGGAGAGACCAGCACTGGCCCCTGTGAGGGCACTGTCTGGAGTGTAAGCCCCAAGTGGGCTAGGTAGGCTATTTCCACGGGCTCCCATTCTCTGGCCCCTGATCAACACCCCAGGCACCCTCCCCATCACTCCGAGTGTCTTGTGAGCAAATGCTGCCAGCTGCTAAGACGGAGGAAGTAGAGAAGATACCTCTGAGTCAAACCAGGCTTGCTGCCACTTGATGTGGTTCCACTGCAAGAGGGACTGGTAGCAACATCCTTATACATCGGGCTGTTGCAGCAGCCCCAGCTCACCTCTCCCCTTGACCCCTGGCTCTCTGGCTCCAGTCTACCCACACTGTTTTTTGGATGAATGTACCTAAAACATACCTGAGAAAGACACTCACAGGCTTAGAGGTGTTTGTTGGCTGCTCCACCCTGGCTTATCTCCCACTGCCCTCCCCAACATGGTCAGGCCCACACAGCCACACACCCCTCTCTCCATGCCCCATGCTTTCCCACCACAGTGCCTTTGCACATGCCATCCCCCCCCCCCAAAGTCCTCTCTTATTTCTCATGTCTAAATACTGAGGTCAAAAGTCGCTTCTGTCATGAAGCCTTTATGAACCCCCAGCTGGGGATAACTCTTCTCATCTCAAAGCCCCCACGCCAGCACTTCATCTATGCCGCCCAGTGGCAATACAGCTCCGCATCTGACTAGTTACAGGGACCCGGGATTTATCTTCTCCATAAGACAGCTCCACAACGACAGGGTCCACTGCAGACAGGGCTTGGTATCCCCAGGGCCTAGTGCAGCTCCAGCGCATCATAGGCTGGTGACACTTGCTAGGCAGCTACGTGGTTGCTTATTAGCAAACTTTTATCAAGAGCTCTTGGACACTCAGACACTGTCGTAAATATCTTACATTATAGTAACTTGCTTAATCTTCCTAACAACTGACATGGAAGGTGCTTCTGTTCTCCCCATTTTTACATATGGAAGAATGAGACCCAGGCAGAGGCTGGGTTGCCTTGCCCAGGGTAATACAGCTAGTAAGTGGCAGGGTTCAGATCCGGGAAGTCAGGCTCCGTGTCCACGATCATGTCACTTGGCTAAGCCACCTCTTTTCTGGGTGGGTGGGTAGGAGATAGAGGAAGACAGCTTACTAAGCCTGGAGTAATGCAAAACCTTGCTTCCAGAATGCCCACCACCCCTACATCATGCTACTCCTGCACAGCACCTTATCTCCTACCGTCTTTCTCCCTTCGATGCTGCAGAAATAACATGGTGCACCCCTGGAGTATTTGGGGAGTTATTAGTGCTTATCATCAGAGAGTCTCAGGGTCAGGACTGCTGTGTCCTGTGGGTACCTCACAAGTACTACAAGCACCATCGTCACATTCCTGCTGTACCCTTCCAGTGTCACTGCTGTGTCTTGGGAGTATGAATGTGGCTTGCTAGAAGAAAATGTCTTGATGTTATCATTATTTTATCTCCTGAGCCTTTGGGCATCACTGGTGCCGTTTGGGGACCTCCTACCATGATTCACTGTGAGACTGGAGGTGGATATAATAGCTTCTGTCAAAGAATCTGCCTAGAACTTCCCCAAGAAGGTGTTCCCAGGCTGACCTCAGATCCCGGATGGGTCCATGGCTCAGCAAGGCAGTCCTATGCCAGGGCCTGTCCTAAGCTTCTGGAAGATTTTGGTCTCTCTTGCCCTCACCCAGAATCCCAAAAGATGGCAAGGGAGGGGTCCCTTCCTGGGGGTAGGAGCAGAGAGAGAGGACTTAGGGTGCCCACCTGCACTTGCTGCTTTGCTCATGGAATGAAAGGACTGTTGTTTCCTCTGCCCCAGGCAGGTTCAGAACGGGGGTTGGGGCGGGGGGTGGCAGAGACAACAGCACCCTTGCAGCTGGGGTAGAGAACTGTCCCAGGAAAGAGGATCGTGAGAGCAGAACAATCAAAAGTGTTCCCGGTGTTGTGGCTGAGGACTAACGGCACACTCCAGCTGCCCCTGCAGATCATCATGTGGGCTCAGGCCTCACAAACCCCATCCTTGATTGGGAAGGCAACTCAGCTGCAAAAGTCATCTGATGTGTTTCAGTGCCAAAGAGAAGTCCGAGCTAGACCCTGTGCTGTTCCCGATTATCCATGCCCCATCAGCCTGAGCCACAGAGCAGCCTCTGTGCCCCAGACACAGGTCAGAGCTTGCTGCCGGTTCTGGGACTGGAATGTGGCCTGTACCCAGGGACTGCTTGGAAGCAGTAGGAGGAAGCAGGGCTTAACACCCACCTGACCTCCATCCAAACCTAAGGGTTGCCCTTTTCAGTACAAAGGGACCAGCTTTGCCCAGAGTCTGCCTGCCCCAGGATGGTGCTGTTGAGCTAAGTCGTTTTCATGCACCTCTTCTCTGTCCTCCAAGCCAGGCTTCCTTTGAGGGTTTTGAGTCAATGGCAGAGGTTTCTACAGCAGCTCCTGGGTAAAAATTGGAGTGGAGGCGGGGACAGGCCTCTTCCCCAGTGTAAATGCGTAAAATCAGAGCCAAGCAGCTGCACTGCACTGGATGATCTTATTATGATTGCCTGCCTCGCCCACCCCCGACCTGTCCTGATCTCATTGGCCTAGATTGCTGCATGTCTCAGAATGATGGATGGACCTACTCCCCCTTCCCAGGCAGGGTGGCCAGCCCTGCTGCCAAATACCCTTTTATTCAGGGGGACCTACTCCCCCTTCCCAGATTTATTCCCTGTGTCTATGGTACCGACAGGAATCAGTGCGGAGCACCCTGATTACCCCTGCTCAGTTGATGAATGGGCCTTTGGAAAGCTTACTCAGCAGCCCCCTGCCCCCCTGTGCCTGTTTCTGCCAGGCCCCAGCACCCCTTCCACCTTTGTCCTCCCCCAGGAGTCAGATAATGGGCCTCCAGGGGTCAGTACTGGAGGGGGTGGTGATAGAGGAGGGGAGGCAGTGACAATTCTCAGCACCCACTTCTCAGCACTGCTTCAGGCATAGCTGGGAAAAGTCTCCATGGCTCTCACTTCCCTCCAGGGGCAGGGGCAGACAGTGCCATCTGGCAGGTTCTCTGGAGACCAGCCCCCAGGGAACGGCCCAGTTCTCCTCTCCATCTCCCATCACTCCATTACTCTCATCCCTGGCACTGGTGTAGTTTGTGGTGATGACCATTTGTGCCAGTTTACCCGTTCTCTGCAAGTGTTTTTATGTGCTCTGTGTGTGTGAGACAGGTTTATGGTTCATGTGTGCACATGACGTACGTGCTGTGTGTGCCCAAGGTCACGTGTTCTGTGGGGGAACACCTGTGCCTGATTGGAGTCTGATTGCCATCTTCTCCCCGTGTGGAGGCAAGGGGGTCTCCCCCAGCCCCGTGGATTGGGGAATGGGTGGACAAAGACAATGACTGTCTGAGGCAGAGTCAGCATTGCCCCCCAGCAGCCAGTTAGAGTGCGAAGAGGTCAATCTTAGATCATTGTTTTATCTATAAGATCACAAACAACTGGTTTGACAATTTTTTCCCAGAAAATTGACTGAAACCACTGGGGTTTTTTGGAGCCAGTGGTCTCCACCTCTTATCACTAACGTGCCTGTGTGTGTATCTGTGTATTATCTTTCCTAAACTTGAATTCCCTTCACTGTAAAATGGGGACGCGATCATTGGAGGCTTCAAAGAAGTAAATAACCCAAGTGATTAGCACAGGACCTGGTATGAGCAAGTCTTCACACCACTTGGTTGTTATGAGCTACTGTGTACCCAGGGACCCTTCATCTAGAGGAAGGTTGATTCCCTGGGGCAGGAAAACAAGGCTCGGGAGCCCTCCCTGCAGTTCCTGACCCAGCTTGCTGTGTGGGGGCTGGAGAGGGATCTCCCTCAGCTGGGCTCCTGTGACTTCTGCAGGATGATCGACTCGGGCAGGGTACATTAGGGGCTCAGGCCCATGGGCTCCTGGAAAACCACCCCAGTGCCCAGAGAGTCACCTGGGAAGGTGCCTGGTGACCCTTCGGAGCCATCCTGTGCTCCCTTCTTAAAGGGTAGCTGGAAGCATAAGTTATATGCTCTTGACCAAGAACCCCAGATTGCAGCTACCCTAAGTGCCCGGTGGCAGCACTTGGGGGAAGCCCACTTCCCTAGCACGGTGTGCTGGGAGAGGAGCAGACAGTTTTATTCCTGGATGCGACCGTGTGTGCCTTCTGTGCTCCGGGCACTCAGTTGAGAGCAGCAGCTGAGCAGTAAGCGTGACATCCCTGCCCTTCTTGGAACTTCCAGTCCAACATCAGCCCTCTGATCTCACATACAGCAGGTGACACCTGAAGATGCCACCCTTAATCCCCACCAGGCAGTGAGTGGCCGGGCTGGGAAATGGAGAGAAGGAGCTGGGGCCTTGTGGGGTAATGTCTCCATAAGCCTGTCACTGCCCCCAGCCCTCTAGGCTTTGACACTGCATGGCAGGTGTGGCTAGGCCGGGGCTGAGCTCTTCTTCACCCTTAAAAGTGGGTTAAACATCCAAGTCTACTTGTTCCCCTCCCTCAGCTGAGAGTGCCTCCCTGCCTTACAGGGAAAGGTAAGACAAAGAATCCTAGAGTCTCAGCATTGGTAGGATAGTCAAGTAATGTACCACCCATTCACTTCATAAAATCCCTTTTGATCATCCAGCCTCAGCATTCATAACCCCAGTGACGGAGAACTCACCACCCTGCCAGGAAGAGGGCAATTTTGACTGGCTCAGTTTTTTCTTACACAGAGCTGAAATCTATATCCCTGAAGCTCCAACCTGTTTCTATGCCCTTGGAATCATGTGGAGCACTTCAGATTTTGCACATGATGTCTTTAAAGATGGCCTCGGGTTCCCAGGATCTTCTCTCCCATTAGCTCTTTCAACCAAGTCTGACACACCTGGCCATCTCAGGTGCTCTCCTCAGAACCAAATTGCCTAGATCCCAGTCACAGGGATGTTGTCCAATGTGGGCTGACCAGCCCAGGGATTTGATCTAGGATTTCCTCATCCCCCTTACTGCCCAAGGATCCAAGAGGACGCAGAGAGAGTTGGCTGCCTTCACACTTCCCCACTTCATCTCGCTCCTTCCCAACCCTGTTTTCCTTGGATTAACAATAATTTGTGGTGAAAGACCCATTTACCTCCTGTGGGAATTAAGGAATTAAATTGGTGTGGGGAGAGAGAGCGTATTGCCCAGACTCAGGGCATACAACAGACAGTGGGGACAGTGGGGTTGGATGGGGCCCGAGAAACAGGACCTCCTGCCGTCACATTACCCTGGAGGCAGCAGTGGCAGCCCCCTAATTCTCCAAGCAAACTGTGCCCCAGTGTGGATGGGTGGGGGCCAGCCGAAATGGAATGGCTGTGACCACCTAGTGGGAGGTCATACGGGTGACCTCTCCTGTCACCCATCGGTACTTCATGACATGACGCAGCAGCCCTGTGTGGCATGTCACAGCATAGGGTAAGGGAACCAGGGCATGTGGGGGAGTGAGGCACCCCCTGTCTGACATTGGTATAGATTCTGTGGTTGGAATTCTACCACCCACAGGCAGTTCATTACTGTCCTGACACTAATGACTCCCAGGCAGACATTGCTTTGCTTCTTTGGTGATACTGGCTTAGCCATGGATTTCTGTGTGGCCGGTGTTTAAATGTGTCTTTTACCCCTGGAGAGTCTTGACTTGCTTTATCCTAAGGGTAACCCAGAAGCCTCCTTCCTGAACCCCAAAGAGGAGGTTACTCGGGATCTGCCCCCCGCAAGCGCCTTCACTCTGCTCAGCTCCAGCACTCCTGCCCCAAAGTCCAGGAAGCTTGCCTTGGAGCCCCTTCCCCCATATCCCGCAGACTCGCTGCTCCGTGTCACCCTTCCTGGCATCAGACCCCTCCCTAGCAGGGGATTTAGGGCCCAGCAGGATGGCATACTGTCATGCTTCCTCTTCCCCCTCTGGGTACCTCCAGCCTCCCCTAGCCAAACCATGAGGCTGAGCAGGGAGAGATCCCTGGGATTGCCTCCAGGTCACACAGACCAAACAAGCATGAGGACATGCCCCAAGTAATAGTTTAAATCACTGTTATCTGATTCTCTCCTGATACCCCAAAGGGCTGGGAGTAGGGGGTCGATACTCCACAACAGCAGCCACAGGGAAGGGAAGGCAAGGGAAGGCAAGGAAAGGCAAAGGAAGGGAGGGGAGGGGAGCAGACTGGGAGATAAGGGCAAGGCCAGGCTGGAGACAGTGCAGAGAGGCAGACAGCCTGGGAGACAGGGTGGGGGCGAGGAGTTCCAGAGGAGCTTGGGGTTCAACAGTGATGAAAGACGAAGCCAGAAATTGGCCCCTCAAGTCCAGGAGTCTAGCTGGTTAATAATTGGTAACTCTGGTTAATAAATCATTGGTGTTTTTTCCCTCAATTTTATCTTTCCCACCTCCAACCCTAGATACACTTCTAGGCTATTCCCAAGCCCCTGAAAAGGAGTCCCCGCTTCCACCCCTCCCCAGGGCCACCCCCTCCTTCTTCCCGTCCCCCATCTGGTTTCTGGCCTCCAGAGACATACTGGTATTTAATCTCCAAGAGAGATTAGAGACCTGTTTTCACTAGCCTCCTCCCATAGGCTCTTTGGATGCCCCTAGATATTTTCTGTTGCGAAGGCAGGCCCTACAGCCACCCAAAGGGTGACCACCCCAAAGGGCATCTCTAGTTATTCTCCTTTTCAGTGCCATCAGCCCCACTGACTCACTTGACTGGCCATATGGAGTCCTGGAGTAACCCTGTGGGTAATCCTTTAGACGAGGTCAGTCAGTTAACAGATGTTCTTTGAGCATCATGTGCCAGGTACTGTGTGTAAAAAAAAGAAAGTACTTTAAGCAATGCAAATTGAGGTTAAGGGCTTTATTCCAAGGCTGGTGTGTCTCAGGAGGCACCTGAAGACCAGGTAACCCTGCCATGTGTCAAAGCAGAGTTGGAGGTTTAAAGTGAGGAGGAGAGTGAACCGCATGTCCTTGAGGTTTGGCCTTCCGGTGGCATTGTCATTTCTAACTACTGGACGGCTTCGCATCGGAGGATGTCCAGGTTTCCATGCCTCTTCCTCGGGGTCCTTGATGCAATCCAATCCTGATGTCTGTCTGAATAGTTCTTTCTAGGGCTGTTTTTGTAGGTCATGGGGTCAGGGCAGGGGGAGGTGGCAAAGAAAGGGCAAAAGGGAAAGGAGGGAAGAATTGAAGCAAGGGAAACAGGAACCTCTCCTGCCTGTTTTAATCGTCTGCATGAACTAACTGGGGCTAGGAGTCAAGTAGTGATGTCCTGTACTCAAATCAGGTATCATCACTCTTCCTGGCGTGGTGCACAGGGCTGTGAAGGAAACACTGACTCACACCTGGGTACGTCCCTGGGGGAGTGGCCTTGATACTGAGACCTGGAGGCCGAGTAGGAGTGGCTGGAGGATGCTACAGAGGAGAGTGACCACGGCAACCTGAGGGAGGCCAGAAATGGGCACACGTGAAAGGAGACTAACATCTCTTAGAGTGTCTTCTGGATGGGGGAGAGGGAACCTATGGGTGTGGGAGAGACGGGGAGGATTTGGGACTTAAGAGAACAGTTGCCCAATCTGTTCTGTGCAATTCCAACCAGACCTGCCCCCTAGGCCAGCTTTGCTGACCCCAGCTGGAGACCGCGGCCCTGTGCCGTGTGTGCAGACCAGAGCCACCTCACCCTTCTTTTCCCAGAGCACGGCCCATCATGGACTCTTCCCTTTCTGTGCTCAGAACCCCGGTTCTGCCATCCCCTGGAGCTGCGACTCCTTTCCTTTACTGTCCGTATCTGGTTTATTACCTGTTTTTATTGGTTCGTTTCTGCAGGCCCCTCCCCAGTGCTACCACCACCGTCGCTGAGACATCCCGGAGCCTCTCCCTCCCCCTGTGTAGCCTGCACAGTCAGGGCAAGATGACACGTCACGCTCCTGCTCTGTCTGAGCCCTTGTGAGCTCCCCAGGGCTGCTCACTTAAGTCCAGACCCATGATCCAGGCCAGCACTATTGACTTTGGGCCAGGCAGTTCTTTGCTGTGTGGGGCTGTCCTGTGCATTGGAGGATATTTAGTGGCATCCATGGCCTCTACTCACTAGATATTAGTAGCGTCCTTTCCCTCCTCCCACCATGTGACAATAAAAAAATGTTTACACATTGCTTAGTGTCCCCCCAGGGTAGTGGGTGGCAGGGCAAAGTCACCCCCAGCTGAGAACCACTGGTCTAGGTTCTTGCTGTGCCCAGAACCTACTTTTCTAAAAACATCTCCCACTGCTAGGTTCCAGCCAAAGTTAGCTCCCAGCTCTTCCGCTCCTGCCCCTGGGCCTCGGCTCCGGCTGCTGGCTGAACCCAGAGCCCCAGCATGTCCACCTGTGAAATAACTAGTTCCCAAAGCTCCCTCCCCTGAGGCCATCCTTCCTGTCTGCTAGTGCTTTCTCTCCTCTCTTCACGCTGAGCAGTGAAGACCCTAGACCTTTGAAAGAGAGGACTCAACCTTAAAATCTCTGCAAGCTCTAGTTCAGTGCCTTACACACAATAGATGCACCATAAATGCGCAGTAAACTGTCGGGAGCTGGCTGGCTGGCTTCCCCTCCTTCTCAACCCCAGTAAGTTACGAGGTTTTCTTCTTCTGCATACCTTTCTGTTTTCTTGGCAGTTTGTTTAAACCCCATAGCCAAGATGGGGACACTTCTCATGGTCCCCTCTCTCCTGACACATCCCATACCCATTCGTGCTGTTTGCAACAGACAAAAGCATCTTTTCCCGTTTAGTCAGCATTTGCTAAGTGCCTCCCATGCATTGGGCCCTGGGACTAGGGGCTCTGTGGTTGTGTGTCTGAAGTTGTGCATCGATGTGGGGCTTGCAGGCAGGTGTGTGCCGTCACATTTCTATGTGCAGGGTTAGTGTTTGAGTCACAAACGAGGCCACCTATACCCAAGCTTGTCCTGGAGTCTTCCCTTCCACTCACTACTCTGCACTCCAAAGCCCACCTACGCTGGGCTTGTCCCCTCTACATGCCATCTCTCACCTTTCCTTCTACCAGGCCTGTGCTTTTGCTGTCCCCTCTGCCTGGAGCGCCCTACCACGCTGCCTGGCAAACTCCCCCTCAGCCTTCCAGGCCCTTGCTTCTCTTATGTCCAAATCCATCATTTCCTGCCTGCATTGTCATGCACTTCCTGCCATATTGTTGATTTATCCGATGTCCTTGAGCCTGTGACCTTATCATGTGTGTGTGTGTGTGTAATCCCTACTTTCAGGCACTGAATAGATTCATATTTTCTTATTAAGTAAAATGAATTAAATAAATTACTATATTTTTCCAAAGCATTTTCTTTGTACTGTTCTGAGAGTGTGTCTCTGCTGAATGACTTCAGTTCACCTTTGTGCACACGACCCCGTGTGTTTCTGTGCAGGTAAACATGCACACACATATACATATCTACACATACAGAACTATTTGCACACCTGTGCTTTGGTGTGAAAATATGCATGCAAATGTCTCTGTTTCAGTGTTTCTGCAGATCTACATGTATGCCCCGCACCTTCGAGAATTGAAGAGGTGGGGGTAGGGGTAACTACCCACCCCTCAGGCAGCTTTCTCCATTTACCTGAGATCCCTCACCCTCCCAGAAAATCTTTCTGACCTAGCCCCTGCTCTGCTGAAAGCGACCAGAGGCTTCCTCTCCACTCTGGGGTAGGCTACGGTGGGCAGGTGTGGTTGTGGGGCAGAGTCCTCTGTGGCCTAGTCATATCACACCCCCTTTCTGATCCATCTCTGCCCTGTTTAATTGGAATTTGGCTAGTGGAGACCATCTGTTCTATTCCAGCCTGTTTCCATGACAACCAAGTGGCTTGAGACTGAGGTTTGTAGTGAGAAGAGTGGCCTGGGGGATGCTGGGAAAAATCATTGAAGTCCTCCGCTCCAACCTGCTCTGCCTCACCTTCTCTCTGCCCTGTCCTTGCCACTAAGCCCAAGGTACAAGTGAAGTTAACTGCCTGCCGGGGAATCCAGGGTCCCACCGCATCCCTCTCCCATCCCAACCCCACCCTGCTCTTGTCACCACATAGAGTGCGGAGCTAACCCTGCCCTTCTCCCTGTACCTAAGACCGAAGGGGAAGCCTGGGGCAGGAAAGCCTGTGCCTTGTGCCTAGCCTCAGCCACCCCTGCCTGCACACCATTTCCTCACTCCATTTGGGCGCCTCAAATCTCCTTCAACCAGGGCTCTCTCTCACACACACTCCTTTACAATATCAGACATTTCAACCCACTGTGATGGCTGATATACGGCCCCCTCCCCAGCCTGTGTCTAGGGGACCCCAGTCCCCACAGACCTTCCAGGTGATAGGGCTCAGAGAGTAGGGTCTTTTCTTCCCTCCCCTTGGAATGAACACTCTCCTAGCCCCACACGAAGGACTCTGTTGGAGCCCCTTGTCCCAGGACTCTCTTCCCCTCCCCCCACTCCCTGGCCCAGTGGACAGAGCGGGCCCTGGCAAGTGGCAGTGAATGGTCCCTGGATTCCCTGTTGTCTTCCTCCATCCCTGACTCAGGACTGATTCTGCTGGGGTGGTGAGCACTGGAAAGATCCTGGGACCCCCACCTTGGGCAAGCTCCCTCCTGCCCTCACATGCTCTGAAAGGCCCTGACACACTTGGTTGTGAGCAAGGCTTTTTCTCTCCTATTTCTGGACAGACTGTTCTCTGCATGGTGTTATTTTCTGCCCTAATTTCCCCATCTACGGCAAAGCCTCTTCCGTGACTGCTCTGTTATCAGGGGACCTGCCTGTCTTCAAAAATAAGTGGTGCTGCTTGTCAGATGACCTGTCTGTCACTCTGGTCTCAGGCATAATGTTCCACCACACCTCTTGGATATGGGGGCAGGAGGAAGCCTGCCTGAGGTGGGGGTTCCAGGACATCTCTACTGCTCCCCACCCCGACAGAATCGGTCCTGGGTGGGATGGAAGACAGCAGTCTGGGACCTCAGATGGCCGTTGCTCGGAGCAGCTGTGCTAAGCAGGGGGCCCCCGCGTTTGAGGAACGCTGCAGCTCTGCAGAGGTCTCCCAGTAGACTATTTGTTTCCATTAAGGGTAGGGTCTAGCTCCCCATGATCAGTCCTACTTCGTTTGTATATTGAAATATAATTCACATACTATAAAATTCACCCTTTCAAAGGGTACAATGTAGTGGGTTTTAGTATATTCACAAAGTTGTGCCGCCGACACCATTTCCTAATACAGAACATTTTCATTACCCCCAAGAGTGACTGGCCATCTACCCATGCACCCATTTTTAGTCACTCCCCATTTTTTCTCCTCCCACCCCCGGTAACCACTAATCTGCTTCCCTGCCTGTGGCCTTGCCTGTTCTGGGCATTCCACACAAGTGGACTCATACACTTTGTGGTCTTTTGTGACAGGATTCTTTCACTTAGCGTTCCATGTCACTGCCCTGTCCGTCTCACGGGCCTGCTACAGGAGCACCAGTGGCACCCAGGTGCGACGGGGTGAAGTGCAGACCCTCGTCTAATAAAGCCCCTTTAGGCTGGCTGGGGCCCACCTCCCTTGCCATTGGCCTGCGCACCAAACAGCCAATGCTGTGGCCGCATCCGTGCTCTTAGACACACTCTTTTCTCGTGCAGCGGAAACCTGCACAATTCTATTAGCCAGTGTCACCCCAATACATTGCGTAAGAAGAAAAAAAGACTCTTCTTCCTATGCCCTGCTCTCCCTCTGATAGACAAACATCTCACTCTTCTGTGAGTCTTCCATTGCTCTCAGAATCGCCCCTCCCTCTGAACTCCCATTGCTTATGGTTCATAATTCCAAAAAAAACCAAAAACAAAACACAACACTTATCACTCAGTAATTATTTGTTTTCGCGTCGGGGTCCCCTGCTAGACAGAGCTTCTAGAGAAGAAGAAAAATGCATTCTCCTTACTCCTACACCTTCCTACTACCTCTTGCCACTCCCACCATCACCTCCGCCCAGATGAAGCTAGCACGGTGTTTGGCACGTGGTGCACGCTCAGTGATGCTCTAGACAAAACAGGAATAGAAGCACCGAAGCCAGCGGATTCCATCTGGGAGATATGACCGTGGAGAAGGACCTAGAAGGAGGGGAGGCTTGGGCAGCCTGGCACAGCGGAGATTCAATGGGAAGGGCTGAGTCTGGGAGCTGCCTGATGGATGCTTGGGTACGAGAAAAGTTGGGGAGGGTTCGTTTCCTCAGCTTTTGTGGAGCGCTGAGGTGGTCACTGGCATGAGAGATGGGGCAGAAGGTTTGGCAAAGGGAGTGACAGGGGTGGGAACAGAACATGGCGGGGCAGCAAAAGAAGAGAGTGAGGGGTGACCCTTAGCCAGGAAAAGAGCATAGTGGACACAGAACAAGATGGTGCTCTCAAAAGCAGGTGAGAGCCAGTACCTAAAATATCCTGGAGGAGAGAACCCAGCGTGGGAGAGGGAGAGGACAGCATGAGGCTTAGGCTGTTGGCCTGAGCAGGAGCCCGTTGTAAGGGTGGTGGCCTTTACACCTGTGTCTGACATTCACATCTTTCAAGGGTCATTTAGGGAGGGGCTGAACATCCCTGACCACACCGGCCAGCAGGGGTGTCAGTGGCCCTGCTGTCCTTGTCAGATGGAAACTACTAGAAGGCAAACAATGGATTCTAAAACCGTCTCCTTCCTCACCCAGCCCCATGGGGGAGAACTGAGGGACAGGGATGGATTTGGGTTCCCTGCCACTTACTAGCTTTCTGCCTCGGACTGTCTACTTTACCTTTGGCCCTCAGTTTCTCCTCTTGAGACTACTGCCAACCGAGTATAAAAGCAGGATTATGCCTATTCGAAGGGTTTTCGTGAGGATTACATGGGGCAGGGCAAACACTTGTTCCGAATGGGCTGTGTGAGCGTGTGTTTTCATGTGTGCTATCAGCACACATTAACTGAGTGAAGGAAGTATAGAGGCCCAGAGTTTCTAGTCTGAAGGAATCATTGAGGTCCCTTCTTTTTTCTTGTCTTTTCTCATTTCCAAGAGATTAGCAGCCCTGCCAGAGACAGTTCCATGCTGTTTATTTGAAATAAGCTTGAAAGCAATCAGTACTGTGTTTTCTGGGGGATAAGGGACAAATTTAGCTTCCACTCTTGCTCACAGGGTACAGCGTGTAGAGATGCAGTGCTGCTTGGTTGGAGGAGGCACCTTCCTGGGCACCCCGCAGTTCTGAAGCAGAGGAAAGTCTCTATCCTTCCTGCTCCTAGTGGGCGGGTGAGGGGCTGGGGTGGGACTGAGGTGACCAGTCAGCCTTCTCCACAGGGAGTCACCAGAGCTGCTGGCCCTCCCCTCACTGGGATCCAGTTCCCAAGGAGGGTGCCAAGAAGACCTTCTGCCTCTGCAGAAACAAAGCCATCTAATCGCTTTTTAATCTGGGGATGTCAGTTGCTGGTGTTGGTGCTGAGTTATAAGGGAAGATAGTATCTTTCCCTCTGAGTAAAACGTCATTTGATCTCTGTGTGTCAGAGGAAAGCCAGTGTCCAGGGAAGAGGTGGGACAGAAGGGAAAGGTAGGAGAGAGGAGCCAGGCCCTGCCTCCCAGCCTGCCAAGGGGAGGCACGAACAGAGCTTTATTTCTCCCAATAACAATCATAAATAAAGGGGAACAAGCATCTTTCTTGTCTTGGCTCGAGGCCATTGTTTTGTGCAGGGATTCTACATCACCCCTGCACCTCCCAGCTTCCCTTTCAAGCCCAAGATGGGGAAGACTGCTTGTCAGCTGGGAGAGGGAGTAGGCTGCCAGCTGTCCCACCTGGAGAGGCAGGGGAGGTGGAGAGGTGGGCTCCTGAGTCCTAGATACACCACCCGTCCCACCCACCTCTGCTCTGTTTCTCATCTTGGCTCTCACTGTTGTGGCCTCCTAACCAGCCTCCTGCCGCCACCCCTACAGTGTATTCTCAGTAGTCTCAGCAGTCGACAAGTTCCTCTTCTGCGCACACTCTCCAGGGGCTCCCTTCTTGCTCAGAGGAGAATCCTGAGCCTCCAGAATCTGGCCCCTGCATTTCTCCCCTCCAGCTGTACCAGCCACACTTACGGGCACACTCCTACCTTATGTCCTGGGCATACTCCCTCTTACTCCTTCTGCAAGAAATGTTCTTCTCCCAGATAGCCACATGGTTGGCCTTTGGTTCCTTAGCCAGAGCTGTCCACATTTTCCACAGAAAATGGGTCTTGCCCATGTTCCTGCTCGTCTGCGTCCCCTGCCTCCTGAGCATGCACACAGACACATGTGCCTGTGCATCTGTGCCTTCTTCTGCATCTGTCTCCTTGGCTGGAGAGAGCCTCCTGGTAGTGCCAGGGTGTTCTCAGTGACCCCATGACCTGCCTTTACCCCAAGGAGGTTAGTCAGACCAGCTCTGAGCTCTCACAACACTTAGCTACAGGTGGAAAAGAGAAAGCTAGGGAGCCTAGGGGACCTCTTACTGGTTCAGGGTTGCCCTCTGTCCCCAGAAGCCCTTCTCTCACAGTTCTGGGCTCTCTCCCCCTCAAGAAACACTGGGGTAGTCTGGGAAATGTTCAGAGGGAGGAGGGAGGCAGCCCTGCCCTCAGGTGCACTTGCCTGAATGTGATGGCTGCCAGGGAATAGCAGCTGTATGGCCTTGGGCAAGCCCCCAGGAACTTTCCTTTCACCCCAGATCGATGTCTCTGTATACTAAAGCAGGGTCCCTGAGTGGAAGCTAGTGGGCCTCACTGGGGCAGGCTTCCTGAAGGAACAGTGACTGGTCTTGAAGAAGAGGCATGGAGTGGGCCCTACTGGGGGGCCAAGCCCACATTGAATTAACCTTGCATTTACACGATCCTTTTGAAACTGCACATTAAGGACTGAAGAGGAAAGTTACTTTAACGATAATCCAGGATGATGAGAATCAAATATGAGAGTCAGGTAGGAAGCAGGTTTGTTGCTGTTGGCCAAGTGGGCTTCGGGGAAAGAGCATCAGCCTCTGCGGAAGGCACGCTGCCTCAGCCACTCTCTGGCCTCAGTGTTCCGTCTGCACACAAGAGGGCTGGATTAGTTGTTCCTGTGCTGTCTCTTCTGGCCCATCCTGGTACACAGTGGATGTGCACAGGGCCAGTGACTGTGCTCCACCACTAGGCCAAGTCCAAGGCATTCAGGGACCGAGATGGGCACCAGAGAATGAGGTGCCGGGACTTCCCAGGTCCAGCTGATCTCTGAGTTCTGGAGATGTCTGAGTGCCCTTGCTGTAAAACATTTCTTTGTCCCTTTGTTACCCACCATGAAGCCTTTTCTGACTACCTTTGGGCCTCCAGTACGTGGGATGCCACGAAGTCAGGAGGGGAAACTTGTGGTTGGAACTGGCCCCTCAAACCTGCCTGGGCCCCAGACCCTTTCCACTGAGACAGGTAAGCTTTGAGACACCTTCGCCTCCCAGTCGTGCTGGCATCAATGAATTCTTAAATGGTGGGTCACCTGCATGCAGGCCCTGGCATGGTGCTGGGGCCCAGCTTGAGCAGGCAGGTACCATTCATGTTCTCATGGACCTTGTGGTCTAGTGAGGGATAGACAGTGAATAAGTTATTTTGGACCAAAGATGGCCTGGTGGGAACACACAGCAACAAGGTTGAACCCAGTCTAGGGCCCCTGGAGGATAAGGGGGCACTGGAGAGGGAGGGAAAGGAAAAGGGGAGAGCACACAGGCAGGCCCTGCATCAGCAGAAGGCACAGGTGCCATTAGGGGTGAGGAAGGCATGGTGGCCAGCAGCACCCCAAGCTAACGTTTACCGAGCACCTCCACTACTCCAGGTTCTGCTCTCAGTGCTTTGCTTATAGAAATTCACTTAGTCTTCCCAACGATCTACAAGGAAGTTACTACTACCAGTTCATACGTGAGGAAACAAGTACTGAAAGTTGGAGATCACAAAGCCAGCCAGTAACAGAACTGGGATTTGAACCCAAGAGCCTGGAGCCAAAGCCTCTCTGTTGTACAGCTAGAGAGAAAGTAGGCTTCAGCAAATGCCCCTGAGGAGGCAGGACCAGGAGAGGGGCAAGTGACAGGGCCAGGCCCACCCCAGCCAAAATCAAAAGTGAAGCTGAGTTGTCTTCCAGCAGGAGAGCTGGTCAGTGTGGCAGTGCATGGACGCCTCTTCCTCCACCCCTGGTCGGCCTGGATGGCATCTGGTGCTGGCTGACCCTTTCCTGGGCTCCATATCAAAAGGCCTGGGGAATTGCACTTGCTCTTCAGCAAGAAGGATCAAGGTTAAACAGCAGGAAGAATTTCCCAGCTGTCGTGACCACACGCTATTAAAACTGACAGCCAAGGGAGGTCAAGAAGATCAGTGCCTTGGTTGCTCAGGGCCACAGAAGAGGTGAATGGAGGCAGGTTAAGGTTACAGGGGTGTCCAACCTTTTGGCATCTCTGGGCCACACTGGAAGAAGAAGAGTTGTCTTGGGCCACACATTAAATACATTGTGACACGTAATCACAAAAAAAAATCTCATAATGTTTTAAGTAAATTTATGATTTTGTGTTGAGCCACATTCACAGCCATCCTGGGCTGTATGAGGCCTGCAGGCTGCAGATTGGACACCCCTGGTAGGATGACCCCTCCTGATGGGTTGCATCTTGGCACTGAAAGTGAGACAGTATCAGACAAACAGAAGACCCTGTCCCATAGAAAGAGGAGACTATCAGCCATCCTCATGTTGGTCCCACCCTCTTCCTGGGACCCTGTCTGCCCCAGCCCTGACATCAGACTTCATTAAATTGCATTTTCCCAGAGCTGGGCAGGCTTGTGACAGAATGACTCAACACCAGCTTGCCACAACTGTCGCACCTGGAGCCAGTAGGCACACAGGGAGATAATTGGGAGTGGTTTGACAGCTTAATGTCTGGGGCTGGCTTCCGGAAACAGTGGCAGGGTGGGGTGGGTGCAGGTAGTCAGCAAGGAGAAGGCACATTGGTATGGGCTCAGCCTGTCTCCAGACTGACCCACCACTACCACCCTTCCCTTCCATTTCCCTAGCCGCAGCTCAGTGGGCAGGGAGAAAAAGCACAGGGAAGGAAATTAGATCTAGAGAATAAATTAGGCTCTCTCTATTAATATGTCAGAATTAATTAACATCTCCCCCAGATTGATCTCCTCTTCAGATACGCTCCTGGGCAGAGAGAAGGGAGGAGTCTGGAAGAAGCCGGACTTTGGGCTTTGGGGTCTCATTCTAGGGACTGCAAGCAAGAGGGACCCCGCAAAGTCATGTTGTGCACCTACTGAGGTGCCAAGTCCCATTAGGGATGACATACCTTGGTGTGGAGCCCCAGAAAACCTCTAGCACCCAGTCTCAGCTTTTTCATCTCTCAGGGCTCCCACCACTCCATCGGCAAAACCAAGGTCATGCTTGCCTCATCCTGGGGTGTTGGGAGAACGTGAAGCAACCAGTTACCTGCTTGGCGCAAAGGCAGCTCTTTGGGACTTGACTCTGGGAGATGGGACTTAAGGAAAGCACTGGAGAGGTCGTAAGACTTCCTTCGTACTCACAGGTCATTTTGGTCTGGCCCTAGTAATAATCTCAGGAGGTGTTCGAAAGCAGTCATCAGTACTCCCATTTCAGTGTCAGAAAGGAAGCACAGAGTGATTAAATCCACACCGAGACCATACAAAGAATCGCTATAGAGGCAGGATCAGAACTTGGCTGGGCAAGTGCTCTGCTCCCTGGTCTGTCCCACCCTATCCCCGTCCATGGGCTCTGCAGAGACCTGACTCACTCACTGCCAGAGTCTCACTTACTAACAGATACCTCACTCACTGGGTGTGAGTTCAGGTCTCAAGCCGAGAAGCCTCTCCCAGCTACCAAAGTCTGGGCGCTTCTGCAGACAGCCACTTGACTTGGGCAAGAGCCTGGATTCGTTGGCTAGAGTGGGTACTTTCCCTTCTGCACACCCCCACACCTCCACCCCTGCCCCAGAACAGGGCGAACGCTTGCCATTTCAGAGACTCACCAGCTCTGAGAAGTGCCTTTCCACACCAGGCACGAGACAAGCCCTTGAGAATCAGCCACACCTTATTTGTAAGTCTCAGAGGGTTGCAAAATCCAGTGCTTTCTCTATCCTGCCATGACATGATAGCATCTCAGAGAGTCCGTGTCTGCCCACCAGCAGCTCCCAGAGCCCTGGGAGCACCAGGAGGCGGATGCTCCCGACCGACCCCAGCAGCGTCTCCCTGATGCCTGAAAAAGCTCGTTGCGTCCTGCACCTGCAGCCTATTGGGGGCTGGCTGTAGAGCAACGACTCCCAGACTGGCCAAGCTGGAGGGAACGTGGGGGAAGCCCCAATTGACCAGGTCCTGTGTCTTAAATGAGGAAACCGGGGCCTAGAAAGATGAAGTCCCATGCTTATTTCACTGATTAATGGCAGTACCAGGACTAGAACCTGGGCTTCCCAGGCCCCTTTCGTGAAGCAGATGGTGGTGCTTGGTAAATTCATCCTAACAAAATGAATTTGTCATCTCAGGGACCATCAGAGCCAAGAACGGGCCGAGGGGCTGTGGCAGGCAGATAGTGCCATGTCCTGGGAGGCTGGGACGCATTCCCAGCGCATTCCCTCCACCCCTCCAGGTCTCTGGGCACCGCTCTCAGGAGGGGCTCACCCCCACCCCACAGGGCAGACAGCCCTGTGCATGCCTTCCAATCATGAACCGGTAGTGAGGGCCCCTCGTCTCCAGCACCACAGTTCTCTTCACACAGCTCGTCTCATTCCGTGCCCCCACCGGTCTGCCAGTGCACGTGTGGTGGTTGTAATGCCTGCGGCACAGAGGGGAGCAGAGACCTCAACAGCCTTTAGGTTCCCCATCTTGTTGGGCCTGAAAAGCAGTGTCCTCATTCCAGGGGCTTTGGAGAGGAGAGGTGACCCAGTGAGCAGACCGGGGTTTGCATTCTGGCTGCACCATTAACTGACTGGCAGTCCCCAGTGCCACTGGGCCTCAGGTTCCCCAGCTGTTTCCTCATGCCTGCTCTGGAAGGTCATACTGAGGACTTAGCAGGTAGGTGAGCCAATGCCCAGAAAGTCCAGCCAGTGTCTTTCAAAAGGCCCTACCCCATGTTTCTGCAACTTCCCATCGCACATTTGTGGGTGATGAGGGAGAAGAGAGAGATGTTGGAATAGGGCCCTCCCAGCCATCCTGTGACTCCAGCCAGGCCCATAGGCCCAGTCACACCTGTCCGCCTGAGGTGGCAGAGTGCCGGGGTGTGACAAGCAGCTAGGACGGGGGCCTCTGCTCTTCAGGACTCAGGGCTGGGCACTGACAGAACTAGGTGTGGCTGGTCTGGGGTGGCAGGGAGAAGGGTGCAGGCAGAGGGAGGGGCTGGCATAGTTGGCATCTGCTGGCGGGTGCAGGAAGGAGTCTAGAGTTCCTGTGAGGACACTTAGAACTTTCTTAGACTCTCAGAACAGGGGACAGAGGTTGGTGGAAGTCTCTCAGCTCACGTCGGACCTCTGGCACCTCTGGTTCTTCTTTCAGCATCTCCCGGGCTCTCACCATGCATGCAGGTCTGCGCTTGCACATGACCAGGAGGCTGGCTGGTGGGGACCCTCTGCAGGGATCACAGCCCAGCACTTGGTGAAGTTCTGCTTGGTCCCCAGTGCACTTGCCGTAGGACTCCAGCACCAAGGCAGGCAAAAAGGGTGCTGATGTGTGTGTGTCGGGGGTGGGGTGTGGGTGACGATCAAGCTGTCAGAGACATATTGTAGAGCCTTGAGGCTGCCTGTCTTTCTGCATGAGGGCACAGGGCAGCTTCTAGAATCCAGACAAATGGTAACCTTGGCCTTTGGGGAGAGCCTGGAGCCCACTTTGGTGAATAGGAAAGGGACTGTTCCAGCCTTTAAAGGAATGGTCTCCGCTTGTTGGCTCTGGCCACAACCTCTAAGCACCTACATACCAGCTGCTACCTCCTAAGCAATTACTCTATGTCACATGAACCATGGACATCCATTATTTTATCAAATCCTCATAGGCATTTTGTGATAAAATACTGAGTCCATTTTACAGATGAGGAAACTGAGGCTCACTGGGACTTACTGCCAGTGAGTGGAACTGCTCAGCCCAGGTCTGCCTGCCTCCCAAGTTCCCTTCCTACCCACCCTGTTCTCTCTTTAAGAGGAAGACTTTTCCGAGCTCTAGCTCTGGTACCTGGCCCTACAACCCCAAGCACACCCCCGCACAGAATGTACTCCCATGGCAGCGAGAAGGAAGGATCAGAGGCATACATCAGGAAGGACTTCTCTGGCAGAAGCGTGTAGAACATTTTAGCAATTTCACAGGGAAAATTATAGAATCTTCTATTACAAAGGCCTGGAAAGAAGGGAATAGATTTAGGTAGTCACCTGGTTGGAGGTATTCAGAGTAAAGCCTTGCTGGAGGCAGAGGGTAGTATATGACAGTCCCCTCTCTCCCAAACCTCTGGTTGGGCAGTTCAGAGGCTCAGATCCTCAGCTCTGCCTGGGAGTGACTGCCCTCTGCTGCTGTTCCTGGCCCAAAGGATCAAGCACGGATGTCACCTTTCTGAGGACATGCTTCCTTGTCCAAGCGCACTTGGGAACCCTTGCCAACTGATGCCTGGGGCAGCACGTCAGGCAGGACAGGGCCTGAGCAGGTGTGGTCTCCCCGCTCCCTGTGCAGGCACCAGCTAGCTCCAATGGTGCGAGCTCAGTCCCTCCAAAACCCCAGTCTTTGCTGCCTTTCCCTTTTCTGCTTCCAGAACAGGGCTGGGGGGTCTGAACCAGGCAGGTCACCAAGGACTTCAGCTTCTAATGCTCATCCTGTCCTCTGGGGAAATTCATCCTATTTACTTCAGCAAATCTGCAGATAACCTATGATTGTCAGCCAGAGAGTTAGGCACTGTCTGCTTAGAGAGCTGGAATCTGGACTTAGGAGAGGTTCAAATTAAGCAGACAGAAAAACAGAAGGTGGCTTCATTTCGAAAGTGAGTACAGTGCACAGAAGCCAGAATACTGAAGCTCAGGTTCTGGACCCACCACTTTTTAGCTATGCAACTTGGCAAATTTCTCAGCCACTGAACCTCAGTTTCCTCCTCGCTAAAATGGGAATATCAATACTTGCTCCAAAGAATGGGAATAAAAATCATATAAATCCTAAATGGGAGATACATGCCCAGTTAAATAGGAGCTGTTTAATCAATATTGGTAGAAATAAAATAACTTGCTGTTAGAATTCTAGGAGGCACAAAGCACAAATGCATCCACCAGTATTTATTTTTAGGGATGAGGGAGCCTAAAAGGAGGAGTCCAAGCCTTGTAAGAATTTAGGGACACACTCAATCTGCCTAATCACTTTGAAGATAAATTGCTGTGAAATGTTAACCATTCTGATGGCACTAGGGCTGGATGCAGGCACACAGCACGGTAGATTGTTTAAAATAAAATGGATATTTTAATTGCTTGAGTTCACATCTCATAAAAGAAAAAAATAATAAAGCACAACCCCTAGTCATCCACACCCCCTCCACCTTTTCCTGCCATGAGTCAACAACCTGTTCCCACCAGTGCTTCTTGGGTTCAAAGCATCTCCCTGCCCTAATCCTCATCCTGACCTCCCTACCCCTCACATCCACTGTGGGTGAGAGGGCCTGGGCACTGCCCCTCCCCAGGCCAGCCTCTGACCATAATGGACAGCACTCAAAGTTGTCAGGCCTGATGGGAGGCAAGGGGGGCAGCTGGGAGATGGGAGATACAGGCAGCTGCCTTCCCACCCCAAACACACACACACACATACCGCTGCCTGCCAGGCCTCCTGCTGATTGTAGCTCATTGTCAGGGTGAAGTGGGGCTGCTGTCTAACTATTCTCAAGCCTCAGCAAGGCTCTGCTCCAGACAATGGAGGCTAGATGCTGCTTCCCACCTTGCCTCTATCCGTAGCCAGCAGCCCTGCTTCCCGGCCCTGTCTGAGCATGTAACCAGGGAGGCAGGGGCCTTGGGCCAAAGATCCTTGAGCCAACACTGCTTCATTCCTACCCTGGGAACCCACCCTCTTTCCCTGTTCCTGCCAGCCACAGTCCCCATGTCCTCTGAGGTAGGACAGACCTCCCAGCTCCCTGCCTGTTCCTTTCTGTCCTCCCCTTCACTCTCCACCCCCAGCCCTGACTCACTTCCCACTCAAGCTGTTCTTTGGGACATGTCAGGACAGGGCACCTGCATTCTGGTCCTACAGGCTCTGGTCTGCCTGCTCTCAGTGGGGGTGGGACACGTGGGAGTATTTGCTCTGACCTGCTTCTTTAGGCTTCCCTCCCTCTTCCACCTCCACCCCACAGGGCAAGCAGAGGTGAACTCCAGAGCATTTCCTGATTATACCCACAAGGGGCCCAGCCTGAGGCTGCTGAGGCCAAGTGAGGGGCAATGGGGCAGAGGGATGCTGTCCATTTCCCCTTGATCTAGGCAAGTCTGAGTCTCTGAGCACTGGGCTTGGGGCACCAACCTACCCTCCAAAGACTCCTACCCAGAAGGCTTCACTCAGCCAGGGTCTGTTTCTGCCCCATTCTCTTTCTCGTCCCTTTGGGACTAGGAAAGTAAAAGAAAGTCAAGAGACTCAGATTCTGTCCTTGGCTTTTTTCTTAATTATTGTATTACCTCAAGTAAGTCACCCTTCTTGGCCTCAACTTTAACATCTGCCAAGTGGGCGACACCTTCCTCTAGATCAGGAGTTTCAAACTCATTTTTACTGGGGGCCACATCAGCCTCACAGTTGACTTCAAAGTGCTGAAATAATTTTAGGACTGTATAAATGTAACTACTCCTTAACTGTTAAGGAGTTGAAATTACATTCAGGCCTTTGCAGGCAACCACAAGGCTGATGTAGCCCCCAGTGAAATTGAGTTGGAAACCCCTGCAGATCATTCCAGGGTCAGTGGGACTGGAAGAGCAACGACGGATTAGCCCTGGAAGGCTGAACTGGACAGCAAAGGAAGAGGGTCTGCCACCTCCCACTGGGGGCCGGAATCAGATGCATGTCCTACATAGGGGGCCTCTCAGCCTTGTTCTAATAGAGAAATCATCCCCGTTTACAAATAATCTTGGCATTCTCCAGGGAGTCTGTTCTCCCTTTGATCATGAGCTTCCTAAGAAGTCTTGATTAAAAATGTCAGTGACTGGAGAAGTCAACAGAGTCCCATGTCCCTTAGTCTGTTCTCTGAGATTTGACTATCTAGTCTGGCTCCAGGTTCATTGAGCAAATATGAATCAAGGTCCTTCCATGTGCCATGTGCTGGGACTTCAGAGAGATAACTCGTTGCCTGGCTGAGCCCAGCACTGTGTGCTCAGGGAGAGTTGGTGCTGTGAGAACTGAGCACAGAACTGGCGGCGTGTGGGGCCTGGATGTTGAATATGGATAAGAGTTATCCGCAGAGGCTGCTGTGGAGGATGGGGCATGGGAGGGACATAAGAAGCTGGAACAGACCATGAAGGCTGATTAGTTGCTTAGATTTACCTCAAGGCAGTAGAGAGCTTATGTGACAAGATCTGCTTTGTAGTCTAACCCCCTTATTAGTAGTGTGGCTTGGACAGACAACTCTATCGTCTGAGCCTCAGTTTCCCAACATGAACTGCAGGACCTCTCTTGGAGGATTTTTATGAGAATGAAATGATATTCAGTGACTAACAGTACCACTTAGATGGTTAGTGTGCTCATTACAGGTATGCTATTTTTGGTGTTACCAGTGCCAGGGTACCAGATAAGAAGTCATGGGGGCCTAAACTCCTAGCTGGTCTGCAACGAGGATCAGGAGATCAAGGAAGCTATATTCTAGAAACTCAAAGGAAGGAGAGTCAAGTGGATGTAATGAGGTAACTGGTGTGACTGGGCGCTGGGGAGGACAGAAGTGAGGGGGCAGCTGTAAAGAGGAGAGTTCAGTGTGGGGCTTGGCAGCTGAACACGTGAATTGGGGGCCTCAACATAGAGGCATCATCAAGGCCATGCGGGAATGTGGGCCCACCCTAGAGTAGGCCAAATATTCACCCCCAGGCAGCCAGTCCTCTCTTTCCTTATTATCTGGTATTGATTCCCCCAGTCTCCTTCTTTCCCAAAAGAGTTCAAGGGGCAGATATCTTATCCACTTTCACCCTCCTCCCCATCGCTTCAGAAGAAGACTGATGAGTGTGAGCTAAGCAGGAAAAATATAGGAGATATTTGAGAGATGCCTCATCTAGTAGCCCATGCAGTATGGACCACAGGAGAGAAATCCGCGTTAGAGGGAGTGCAGAGGTGGTGGCCTTCTGCTACCACCCTTTCTTTCTACACCTGGCTGCTTCCTGGCTTGATGAGTTATTTGTTTGTCTACTGACCCAGAGGCTGGGCCTCTGAAGCCACAACAAAAGAAACCACAATGATTTCTGTGGACTGGTGTCTGCCTGAGAACCTTCCCCAGGTGCTCTGATGTCCATTATCATATTATTGAGTCAACAGCATGTTAAAGTCATAGGATCCCACCTCTGTTCTTCCAGGGTCCAGCTCTACCAGCTGCTCCTTCCCGATTCTCACCAACTTCGTGGCAGCCTCGGGTGTGTTGCTTTCCTCTGCACCTCCTTCTCCTCGCCTGTGACTGGGGTAGCCGAAAGGTTCTCAGCCTGGCCTTCCTCCCACCTGAAGCTATTCCTGAGTTTCACTGTGCATTCTCTGTCCCTTTGACTTTCCTATCCATTTATACATAAAATTCACTCACAACATTTCAGTTTTCCAATAGAATCATTAATTAGCCCAGTAATTAAATCCAATTAACATTTGTAGGAGCCTTTCTGAGCAAGGAGCCATTAGCCAGGGTGAAAATATGAGCGGGAGCCAGGGAAAGAAAACTCACAGTTCCCAGCATTTACAATGAAAGGAGACAGCACTGCAAAGCCAAGGGCCCCAATTAAAGCTGAGGGCCTCACTTATTAAATGTGACCTGCTATCCCAGCAGCCTCTGGTGAGAAGCCTGCTGGCAGGGCCGGTGTGTCAGAGCGCCCTGTTCACCTTGGGGGCAGGGCCAGGCCGAAGTACCCTCTCTATACCTCTAGGTCTTATTCTGAAGGTGGGTGAAGAGTCTCTGCAGATCTTTCATTAGCCCCTGCTGCCCCCTTCCTGGCTTCAGGGCAGCTAATAACCCACCATGGGCAGGGTGGGGCGGGGCTGGGGGTAGCAGGGCGCAGCACACACCAGGTGAGAGAGGCAGTATGAAAAATGAGAAGGAAAAGAATAACAGAACCTCACATTTCTGGGGCCTTAGGAAAGGACAGACTTTGGCAGTCACTCACCTCTCTGGGCCTGAGGCTTGAGGGGGTTCCCCTCATGGGATTCTTGTGAAGATTGAGATATATGTAAATGACTGATACAACACAGGTGCTTGATCAGTGGTAGCCCTCATTAGCCTTTGCAGTTTCTATGAGTGCCTAGGCACACCTGCTCCTTCCAGCCCCATAGCCCCAGAGGGGAAGATCTGAGCACCAGCATATCACAGGTGGAATTCCAGGGGCAAAATGGGGAAGATGCACAGCCAGAATGGCAGTTTGGACTGGAAATCAAGTTTCCCAACTCCTGGATCAGGAGGGAAAGGGAGCAAGGGAAAAATGTGTTTGGAGTGCCCAGTAATGTCTCCTCGGCCCAGGACTGCTCCAGGCCCAACTGCTTCTGTAGACCTGCAGGAGTGGGGTGGGGGTCGTAGCCTCACTCAGAGCCAGGATGTGAGGCAGAGTGCGGCTTGGTCTACCCTCCTACGAAGTACCCTTCCCAGCTCCATCACCATGGCTGCCAACAGGCAAGGGTCCATGTATGGTGTGCACTCTCACCACGATTCTGGGGCCTGGTAGGTATGTGCCAGCCACTCATCTCCCCAGAAGGAGAAGAGGGAAGCCATGGGCAGCTGGTGTAGTGGTGAACAGCATAGCCTCTGGAGTCAGGGATCCAGTCAGTTTCGCATACTGTGTGACCTCAGGCAGGTTGCTTGACCTCTCTGTTTCCTCATCTCCAAGGTGGAGACAGTAATGGTACTGGAGCTCTTGGAGTTGTGAGGATTAACTGAGTTAATATATGTAAACATTCAGACCTGGGCCTAGCACAGGTAAGTGCTTGTCATCTGTTAGAGGCCAGCAGGAAACATCATCCTTCTTTATTTTCTTTCTTAGGAAGGGGGAGGGGCATGTGAGGGTCCTGGCTTCTGCTGCTAAGGGGATCAGCCCGATCCTGGGGTGGTTGAAAGAAGCAGACAACATGCTCACCACACGTGGAAGAACATGGAGGTCAGCTCTTCTCCCCGCCCTTGCCCCCCTACACATATCCTGCTACTGGCCACTCCTGGGCTTTCGGAGGCCACTCTGGGTAGTGTGGTAGACAGGGCAAGGAGGGCACAGGAATGGGACTGAGAGGGATGGAATGAAAGGGTGGGAAGCAGGTGGCCCCAGAGATTGGGCTGCATCCCTGCAGCTGGGCACTGTGCCCTGCTGCCTACGTGCTTGCTGTTTCTGCAAGGCAGGGCGAGAAGCAGGTCCTGGCATGCCAGGCCCCTACCCAGTGACTCCTGAAATCCCAACAAGTTTGAGCTGGAAGCAGGCCTGGGCGAGGCTCCTGATAGATTCATGTTGGGCAGAGGGGTGGTGGGGAGGAAGGTGCGGGAAGGTTAGGAAAGACCCTACACTGGAAACTCTGACACTGCCGGTGACAAGGGAAACTTGGGGAGGGGGGCAGGGCTGGGGAAGTGACTGGGGCTTAGGGTTTTCATCCCCTACCTCTTGGGTCCTCTCAACCCACATGCTTGTGCCCGGTGGGGCAGAAAGAGGACAGGCTGTGACAATGGCACCGACTTGCTTCTCTCAGCACTTTGCCAAGAAGGTGATGATCTCAGTGCTGCTGAGAAAGGGAGAGGAGGAGAAGGGAGGGGCCAGGAAGGGAAGATGGCAGCTAGGTGCTGGGAGCACAGCAAGGCCAGGCAGGAGGTGTCCCAGGAGACTCCATGGAGGTCACTCCTTATAAGATGCCCTCTCACTCTTCCTCACCCCAGCAAAGGAGGTGTCCGATCTCAGCCCATTTTACATATGAAAAGACTGGGTTTCAGAAAGGGTGTGGGGCTTGTTTCTGGATCCTTCCACTAGTAAGCGCTGATGATGCTGAAATGAGCCGCAGAACAGACTAGAATGTTTGTGACCTCTCATACCCTGTTCAGCCTCCTGGGTGCTGGGGGAAGAGCTAGGCCAAGGAGGGCTTTCCAGGGACTGAATGTATTCACAAGGCCTTACTATGGGGTGGCATGGGGAGGGAGCAGGAGAGCACGGGAATCCTATTGCCCCCAGTCAAGCAGCCCCCACCCCACAGGGGTGGCCTTCAAGGTCAGCCAGCCTCTCTCTGCAACATCATGCGAAGCCCCTTTGAAGGCCCCACCTCCTCTGAGCATCCCAAGGGGGAGGACTGTTAGGTAGAAAGGAGACTGTGAGACATGGCTGCCTTCCTTCTGGGTGCCACCGAGCTGAAGCTGAAGTCAGACCTGGCATTGAGATTAGAGCTGAAACGAGGCCACACATGGACCTTTAACCTAGAGGTTAAAGCCAGGAAGACATTAGCCCTAGGATTAGGGTCATAATGCGGATCTTGTGGTCAAGGTTGGCATTGACACTGAGGCTGGGCTGGGGTTATTATTGGGGTTTACATTGGTGGTTGGGGAGGATGCTTTGCAGGGTTAACATTGGGGTGTGTCCAGGAAGGCTGAGGAGTTTGTGGGATCCAGCACTGGCTGCTTTTATTTGGAAGAGAAATGTTTATTTTTCACTTAGGCCTTGGACTGGGCAGAGAATTCACAGGTGGGGGTGGCAGCCAAGCCGAAGCAGGTCGGTTGTGGGGATGTTGGATGTCGGATGTAAGGCGGTGGGTTCCAAATGTGACGGAAGGACTGCTGAAAGACTTTCCCTTCCCTTTTCCCTAAGTTCCACTCACTTCTGTCTCATCTTGCAATCCATTTCCACCCCAGGCCCCATTCTGTGCTACCTGGACAACAGCCTGAATGTCAGAGGCATCAGAAGGGCTCTCCTTTGTAGGGGTTGGGTTCTCCCATCAGCCAAGGGGCAATGAGGACTCAGGGTTTGCCTCCTCCCGTGCACCCCAGCAGGCCCAAGGCCCTGATCTGCTGGAGCCTGGGAAGCCTGCTGTCCTGGCCCACTTCCATCCCCCTTCTGGAGACCCTTTAGAGGAGGCTTTTGGGAGCCTCCTTAACACCAGCTGAGGAAAGCCAATCGAAGAGAAAATGTGACCCCCCAGCCTTTGCCAGCTCCCTGTTTCTTGCCTCTTCCTCTTGTCTGCTTGCTCTATCCTGCCCATTGAAGAGGTTTGATACTGCCCGTTAGAATGCATAAAGACTGCTACCCTCGCACCTGAAGTCCAGGAACAGAGCTCATAGGGTTGCAAGGAAGGCTTTTGGGGGATGGAACAGCCCTAAACCAGAAAGCATGGAAAGAAAGGCTGAACTGCTGGATTCTGGGACCAGGTTGAGGCAACTAAGACATTTCAGGAGGGGCTTCTGTGTATCACTGCCCCCTTTCCCAGCACCTCATGAGTCCAGAGTCAGAGGAGGCCTCCTCTACAGGCCACAGAGCACCCTATTGCTCTGCCTCCTGCCAAGTCTGGTTCAGTTCTTGCATCTCATGTACATTCAGTGGGAGGGGTTCAGGAAAGACCCAGCCCTTCCAGCCCTGCCTGGGCGTCTTCTGTCTAACTCAACCTTGGGCTGCAGCTTGACTGTAGTGTCACTCATCAGATCCAAACCGGTGAGTCCTCTCCAGAACCAGAACAGCAGTTTTGGTGCCTGAAGCAGGCACCTTCTCCTTCTTAAGCTGCTTCAGAAGCAGGTAGAAGGGAGGAGGTTACCTTAGGCCCTAATCGCTGACCACACTTCTCTGTCCAAGAGGCCAGGGTAACCACTGTGCTGTGCTCCTAAAGCATCTTCACAGAGGTCACTGAATTTCAGCACTTGGGCCTGGTGAGACCAAGGCCTTCCTGGAGGGCAGGGTTCAGAGGCAGTCTCTGCCACCCCCTCCCGGTGCCCCTCTGTAGACTCTCAGCACCACTAGCAGTGCAGTCAAGCAGTTGGCCTGCCACTTTGTTGAGCCACGTGGACATGGTGTCCTGAGCCGTTGAGTTGCCTCCTCTTCATTGCCTCATCACAGCAGTGCCCCAGCCCACACCCTGAAGCCCGCACAGCCCCTCCCAGTCCAGCCCTAGAGTCCCTCCTGGCAGGAAGAAGTCCGACCAGCAGGCCTTGCCTAGGAGGAGCCCCAGGTAGAGGAGGCTGGAGCTTGGACAGAGGTGCTAGGAGCAACACATACCAGCCTAGGGTGGGACAGGAGCAAGAGCTGGTGCCCTAGGGTTTGAATGCTACAGGGAGGGGCATGTGTGTGTGTGTGTGTGTGAGAGAGAGAGAGAGAGAGAGAGAGAGGCTGGAACCTGCAGTCTGCCACCTGCGTTAAAAGGAAATCGAGGAGAGCTAGGCCTGGGGTGAGAAGAGCAAATGCAAAACTTAATGACTGTAATATGAAAGAATTTGCCACTAATTAAGCACAAACACTCCACTAATGCAGAGAACACATGTTGTGGCTTTCACTTAACCAGGAACCAAATGAGGTGAAAATCCTTTTAGAATGATAGCGGTTTACCAGCCAAAGGAAGATGCTGCCCGACCTCATTTCTGGTCTTAGAAACAGAACCCCCTGGTCTTCACAGCCTCCTGCTCTCCTGTCCAAGCGGCCCAGCCACACTTCACTTCATGTCTCCCCTACTCCGCTTCCTCTAGTCTGCTTTCTCTGAGGACATGCATGCCACTCCATAACCCACATAAATAACAGTCAGTCCAAACTCCCAGGTCCTCCTGTCTTCTCCACGTGTTTTTGCCGCACACACACCTCACCGCCCCTCCTCCCACAGAGCCCCTAGCAGACACTCCAGACAGGAAGGCCTGCACCTTTGACCTGAACCCACCTCGAAACTCTCTTCCCCTTCACAGTGCACCCTAGCCTCATTTCCCACTGCCCTCCTATACCCAGCTTGCTCACGTCTGCCCCCCACATCCATTATGTGCTCCAGCACCCCGCCTGAGCTTCATCCCCTCTCTCTAGGCCAAGGGTCATAACTGGAGATACATTCACACCCCTGGGGAACATTGGGCAATGTCAACAGACATTTTTGGTTGTCACAGCTGAGGAAGGGTACTATTGGCCTGGAATAGGCAGAGGCCAGTGATGCTGATACACACCCTACAAGAATGCATAGGACAGCCCAACAAGAATTATCCAGCCTGTGTAACTCAGTGGATTGAGCGCGGGCCTGTGAACCAAAGGGTTTGCCAGTTCGATTCCCGGTCAGGGCACATGTCTGGGTTGTGGGCCAGGTCCCCAGTGCGGGGTGCATGAGAGGCAACCACACATTGATGTTTCTCTTCCTCTCTTTCTCCCTCCCTTCCCTTCTCTCTAAAATAAATAAAGAAAAGAAAAGAATTATCCAGACCAGTTATCAAAAGTGCCGAGGTAGAGGACCTCTGCTCTGGGAAAGTGGCCTTGAAACATACCAGGACTTGCTCAAGACCACAGAGGGCTGACTGAGCCAGGATGGAGACCAGCTTACCTGATTCCTGGGCAGCTCCTTTCCCCATGACTGTAATAATAATAATAATACATCCACTTGTGTAGCATAACTATGTGCCAAGCATAACTATAATTGACCCCATATTGTACATAAGAAAACTGAGGCACAGAGAGATTGTTGAAGCTTGCTCAGTTACCCAGCTAATAAGTAGCAGGTACAAGCCCTGGTCTATCTGAATCAAATTCAGTGCTCATGGATGGATTATTTTATTCACCACCACATTCCTTCCCTATTAGCTTTCCACCCAACACTTTCCTCTTAGAATAAGCTTTCCCTGAAGCAGGTACCATATACCCACCTGACCACCTTCCTCTCCTGCACAGGCCCAGCCTCCCTACCCCTGCTGTCATGCAGGCAGCTGCCTGGAACTGGACAGAAAGCTGGCAGAGCTGGGCACTGGGGTGGTTCAACAGGCCCCACCTGGTAAGAGGTAGATAGATCAGGAAACCTCCACTTCCAAACAGGTGGTGAACATCAGCACAGAACCCACAGGGCTGGGGAGGCTTGGGGAATTCTTCCTCTGCTTTCTCTGAAGCCCCCACCCAGCCTGTCCCACCACCACACAGGCCTTCCAAAGAGGGTGCTTTCTGCAGTCCCCAAAATATGTCAATAACAGCGCACTCTCGCTGACTGGAGTCCAGGCTTCCGTGTGTGTCCGTGTGAGAAGGTATCATCTGCTGCTGCTGGGGTGCAGAGGGTTGGCACTGGCTGCAGAGATGGGACCCATCTGGCCTTGGAGCGAGGTCATTCCAGGTCTTTTGGCCTGAAATGGCTAGGCCAGAAGAAACCCAGCCTATGTTAGGAGGGGTATGGAGCTGGGGAGCATGCAGGCTTCTTGGGGCTAAGACCTTGGGAGCAGAGCCTCAGAGCTAGAGCTGGAGTGAAAATATTTTTCATCGTATGGTCTGAAGTGAGGAAGGAGGTGGGGCTGGGTGCTGGAAACTGGGGCAGAGGAGAGAGGAAAAGAGTCAAGAAGTGGGGCGTGAGCACAGCATATGGGTGGTGCTGGGGTGGGGCAGGCAGAAGTCAGGCAAACACACACCTTTTGCAGTGCAGCTTCCTGGTTTCAATCAGGATTCAGGCCCTGGCCTGCTTCCCTCCCATGCAGATACAAGGCCGCACCTTCTGTCTCTGTCATCCCACCCTACCTGCCCATACTGTGCTGTGCCCTCCTATACAGGCCACACCTCTTGGCTAATGTGCAATTTCCAGGAAGCTGCAGTCAGACCTTAGAAATGGTTAACCCTAGCCCAGGACCCCATCTGGCTCACAGTCTTCTCCACCAACCCCTGAGAGCCCCTTATGCTTGCTACATGCCAGCCACTGGCCTCAAGTCCTGGCTTTTCCCCTCAGTAGGAAAAATGCTATGACAAATGTATGGGGTTCTCAGGGTGCAGGAACACCTAACTCATGGGAGGAAGGTGAAGTTCCAGGAAAGTCAAAAATTGAGGCTAAGGTCATTCAAGACAGATGAAGAAGGCTGGGGGCAGGTGACAGGGTGTGTTTTTAGCGTATGGAGTTATGGTATTGCTCCATGTGGCAGGAGAGAATGCAAGAGGAGGTGGCTGGAGGCGGGGTTACCCCAGATGAGTACCAGAGCCCAAAGGGACTTTGAACTTGACCCTGAGGGCTGTAGGAAGCCATGGAAGAATTTTGAATAGAGAATGATTTCTATTTTAGAAAGGGGAGAATGAGTTAGAGCAGGCAGCCTGGATGCAGGCTCCGTGTACATTTGACATTGTACTACAACAGACTAGGTAAGAGACAACGGTGGTCTGCACCCTGGGCATGGGGAGGAGAGGACAGTGTGGGTGCTGAGGGTCAAAGGGAAGGGGCTGGGGTTGACTTAACCGGGGTAGAGTCCCGGCCCAGGAATGTTGAGAAAATAAGGAAATGAGACTCTGCTAGAGGCAAGGGGGCTGAGCTGCTGGGAAGGGGCTGAAGAGAGGAGTCTGCATTGGAGCCAGTGGAGATGGAGAACAAAGATGAGCTCAAAAACATTTAGGGGCAAGCACCATCTGCACTTGGTGGTTGTGTGGAAAAGTGCTGTGTACCCCAGTTATGCCACTGTGCAGCCTGGACTTCCCTGGCATCCCCCTTAATCCAGGAGGTCTTCCTGGGGTTGCTGGGCAGTATACAGAGATAGAGCAGCCACTTGGTAGAGAAGCTCCAGAGGCTGACCCAGGGAAGGTATGGAGAGCCAGGGCAGAGAGAGTTGGACAGTTGACAACCAAAGTATAGTCCCCCAGGGTAATGGGGTCCAACACTTTCATTTTACAGAAAAGGGAACTGAGGCCAAAGAGGGAAAATTTGCCATGCCTAAGGCCATAGAGAAGAAAATGACCAAGCAGTGGGGACCAGAGCTCGCCTCTCCCAATGTTCAGTAGGTACCCTTCTTCCCCACGACCTGGCCAGAGGAAAGGTGGCAGGCTCAGGGTGAGCAGCCCAGAGAGGACCAAGAGGTACACTGCTACACTTGAAAGCTAGAAATGGAAAGGGACAGAGCCAGGAGGCTCCCTTTGAGGGGTGTGAGGTAGAGTTGGGCTGCTCAAGATCAGCTTTGTCCTGGGCCTCGGTGACGGGGTAGCCAGCATGAAACAGCCCTGTAGGAAAGCAGTCCAGGTGTCCCTGCCACTTCCTCTTCAGTGAGAGAAGGCAAAACCCAGCCCCCTTGATTCATCCCTGTCCCCCAACCTGTCCTGCCAGGTTTCAGAGAGAGATGGGACTTGCCAGAGCAGCCCCCACTGCCACCAGCACCCTGGGGCTTCTGTGCTGCCAGGGAGCAGGGCTGGCCCAGCCTGTCTGGAAGATGCTGGACTCCCACTCTGGCTCTTTCTTGGGGCTTTTCCCAGGCTGCCGCACCCCTTCCTCTCCCACACACTGCGCTTACCTGCCTAAGGCACCAGGCGCCAGTCCCATAGCCCATCATTAACCAGCTCCATGTGGGGATTTGGAGGTGGGGGTGTCAGCCAAGAGGAAAACATCGGCAGTTTCTGTGACCCCAAGTGAGGGGCAGAGATGCCTGGGTTTGGACAGTAGCAATTAGCCCCTGACTTAGGGTTCATGGGATATTATCACCTCTGCTGGTAAGGTGGAGTGGAAGGGATTTAAGGCCCCAGGACACCTGGAGTCATCTAGCAGTCATCCAGAGAGAGTATCCCAGGATGCACTCCAACTAGACAAAGCCCTGGCCTGCGCGAGCCAGGGGAGCAGTCCTGCTGTGCTAGCAGTGGCACGGGGCAGGGGCACACAGCCCAGACTTGGCCCTCATGCCCCAGCCCCATTGCGGGGCAAGAACTGGGTCAGCTGCTGCCTGTTTCTTCACTCTGACCTGGGTCACCTTGGGTGCCAACCTGGGTGCAAAGTGGGGGCTGGAGATATAGCCTGGTCACTTGGGGAGCTCCCTGATAATGAGGAGAATGTCTAGGGTGTGGAGATGAGAGAGGACAAGTTCAAAGGGCTTCAGTTACAGGCCTGCTCCTGTGGGTCTTGCTGGGAGAACGGTTGGATTCCAATGACACTGACTGGCAAAACCTTCCCAGAGGAGGGGACCCTAGAAAGGTGATTCCCTCCTGGTCTCACCCTTTTCCTCGCTGGCCAGTTCTAAGAGGACATTTGTGAAGAAGCTGCACTGGGAGGAGGAACCTTTAGATCACTGTGTTTTCAGCTGGAGGCCCCCCCCACCCTGTGGGTGGGTCATTTGCACTAACCACTTAGCTGGTTTCTCACTTGATACCCTCTTCCCTTCCAGTTTGCAGGGATAGGAGGTGGGGGGTTGGCGGGCATGTAGCATCCTTGGAAAGCCCTAGAGTTGGATGCCATGCCACAGGATTTTGGCTTCAGAGAGGCCCTTGTTGGGGAGTCCAGTGCCCCGCCCTCCATGCACTTTCACTGTTCTCCAGGCCAGGCCTGCCACTGCTGCCCACCCAACGGAGGGCACTCAGGCAGAGGCTCAGGAAAGGAGTGAGGGCAGAAGAAGAAGTCCATGCCGGAAATCCCTGAGTCCCCCCATTCCACCCACCCACACAGGCCCCGTCTCAGCCTGCTTGGCTAGGAAGAGGGGTCTGAGGTTTCAAAGGGCGGGAAGAGAAGCCATTCAAAGTGACTATGGGAAACAGAGCGCCGCCCCCCCCACACACACACTTTGGGCTGCACCCCACTGCGTGGGAACCCCATGGCCCCAGCCTGCGATTAGTTCCACGGTGGGCAGGGCAGGCAGGCAGGGCCCTGGGGAGCAGGTTTGTTGGCCACAACTGAGGAGCCTTTGTGTTTTATTGCTGAGCTCAGGCTTTTGCAGGTCCGTGATGTCTCAGGGGGCCAGCCCAATGCCTCCCCTGTTGGATCAGCATTTCTGGGAAGCCATGAAAGCAGCTCAAATTGCCCTACCCGTGTTCTAGTGGGGAAACTGAGGCCCTGCACACAGGCCCCAGGGTCTGAGTCCCAGATTCTGGAGCTCATAGGATGGTTAAGGAGAATAAAGGCAATGCTTAAGGTCAGGAAATGAAAAGACTCATTCTTTGATATCCCCAGAATGCAAAAACCCCTCTGCCAAGGGCTCAGGCTCCCATGGATCTTTCCACCCTTCACTCCCCACCTCTCTGGCTCCTTCCTACTGTGAATGTAGCAGCCTCTTGCAGGTATTCCCCCAGCCTGGGCTCTCAGAAATCCCTGTTCCTGCCCCACCTGATACCCAATCACTGGAACTCAGCTGGAGCTCCATCCTTGGCCCACAGGCACTGGCTGCAGTATTGTGACTAGTGTCTGTGCCTTTTCTCCAAAGGAATGATAGAGGCACCGAAATTACATTCCAGGAGGGATGCCATCCAGAATGAGGTCCTGGGGTGTTAGATGGAGAAGCTGAATCTGTTTTTATGGTGGGGTGGGAAGAACACTGGGCTGGGTGCTACCATTGTGTGTCTCTGAGCAAGTGACCCAACCTCTCTGGACCCTGGTCTCTGTAAATGATGGATTGTGTGGTCCACTGAGCTCCAATAGGCTGCATTTTAGTTGTCCCATTCCCGCTTCCGGGACAGCCTCTGTTCCTCACGTAAGAAGGAGCCTTTGGGCAAGGAGACATGGTACCCTCTGTGACCAGCCCTGACTGCTCGGGGAACCAGGAAGAGTCAGCAGGGTCCTCTCCACTGTCTGGACCCTGCCAGTGTCAGCTTGACATGATCTTCTCAGCCCAAAGCCAAGCCAGCTCCTTCCCTCCCCCACCAGGGCTTGCAGTCTGTTGGGAAACAGAGGGTGACACAACAGGAAACACCAGACACACATGCCAAGAAACAAAAAGTAACAGGGTACAGGTTTGTGTTGTATATGGTTGGGGTATAAATATAGATGTCAGCTAAGTAGGAAGGAATGAGAGTCAGGAAGGGCTTCCATGAAGAGGGGTCCTAGGAACACCCAGTCTGGTGCCTAGTACTGGTAGGTGCCTACTGTACTGCTTCATAGGGGAGAGATGACGGTGGTGGTGGTGGTGATGAAGGTGATGATGATGATGGTGGTGGTGGTGATGAAGGTGATGATGATGGTGGTGGTGGTGGTGATGAAGGTGATGATGATGATGGTGGTGGTGGTGATGATGAAGGTGATGATGATGATGATGGTGGTGGTGATGAAGGTGATGATGATGGTGGTGGTGATGAAGGTGATGATGATGGTGATGATGGTGAAGGTGCTGATGATGGTGATGATGATGGTGGTGTGGTGATGATGATGGTAGTGGTGGTGGTGATGGAGGTGATGATGATGGTGGTGGTGGTGGTGATGATGGTGGTGGTGGTGGTGGTGGTGATGAAGGTGATGATGACGGTGGTGGTGATGATGATGATGGTGGTGGTGGTGATAGCAGCTAACATTGAGCATTGAGCTTTTGCTAAGCGCTGCTTCTCTAAGTCTCACACGCACTCAGTCATTTACTCCTGACAACACTTTCATGGGACATGTGTTGTTATAATCTCCATTTTACAGATGTGCAACCTCAGTGCAAATTGAGGCACAACAAGGTTAAGTCAATTTGCCCAAGGTTTCACAGCTCGCAAGTGGCAGAGGTGGAGAGCAAAGCCACATTGTTTGGTTCTGCACAACCCCACCGAACTGCCTGAGGAATAGTGGCTGAACAGCCCTTCAGAAGGTAGGGGAGCCTTGGCATCAGTTTTCTGGTTGTCAGAGCCAGAATGGCTGGTGGAGAGGCTTGGACCACCACAGAGAGGGGCTATAATGGTGGTGATAATGATGATCATCGTTAGTCGTCACTCTCCAGGGGGCCTCCTTCAATTTCCACCCCTTCTCCCAGGCTTCCAGATGAGACTTACTGGCCACATCTTTCTGCATAGAGGAGGGCTCTGTTTCTGGATTCCTGCCCCCATCAGCCCTCTCCCTTATCAGTGGTGAGCCCTATTCCCTCCGTGACTAGCATTCTGACCGTGCTTATCATAATCACCAGGGGTCTGCCTCCCTCTCTGAAAGCCTCCCAATCTGTCCTGTGTAAAAAACAAGGGACATTCTCTCTTACCCTGATCACCAGACCAAGACAGGAAGCTCCAAGCCAGAAGCTTGGGTTCTGGGTTCCTAAGCTTGGAGGGTGGAAGAGTGAGTAAGAGAGGGTCTTTAGACCTTGTCAGTCTTCTCAGCCTCTCCCAGTTCCATAACTCTTGGTCCCCACCCTTAGTGATCCCAATGCTGGTACTCCAAGAGCTTCCTTATACCTAGTCCCAGGGTCACATCCCCTGGCCCTGCTAACTCACGGTGGCTGTGGGTACAGAGATCAACATCAAAATGAGTGCCTGCTCCTTAGAGGTCCTTGCACCCCACTTTGCCCTACCCCCCCCATCACTGGGGCAAATGGCCAGGAGAACCCACTTTGTATGCAGTGAGCAGGCACACCGGGCACTTTCCTCACTGCCCCACCATGGGGTCGTTTCTGGGAGAGCTATACCAGAGACAAGCCTAGCCCTAAAACAGACATGGGGGTAGGAAGGCATTAATGGATAAGATGTGACTCCTGAGCCCATTGCAGTGCCCTCCCTGCCCCATGGCCAGACTGCTATCAGCCATCTCCTGGCACTCACAGCTCTGAAGAGTAAGATCACTGCTGAAGTTCCACAAATGAATGTCAGCCTGAGTGCCCAGGCACTAGACCCTGCCTGTCCCCACACTTGCAGGGAGAGGAAAGGAGATGGTATCACAGAAGACTGGGTGGCCCTGTCCTGCTGCAGGCCCTACCATGCCCTGACACCAACCTCCATATAGCTCCTGGTAACCACAGCCCTCCTGCATCCCCCAGTCTGCACCCATGACCCAAGCCTTTTCCTGTTCTTGGCTTTGTGTGGTGAAAGTTCCCCAATTATACCCACATTATATCAGCTGCTGGGCAAGCTTGGTGAGTGGAGGCTAAGGGCTGGGTATAGGGAGCACCCACTTATTCTGCTGGGAGGGCCTAGGGCTTAGCTGTTTGTCACCTAGTCAGTCAGCTGGAGTACTAGGCTGTCTGTCCCACTGACCTACTGTAAGACTGTATCTGGGGTGGGGCCACCATTGAACTGGGCTGCAGTTCAGGGAATCAAACAGTGAGGACCACTGAGATTGGAGAGTGAAGACTGCCTCATCATGGAGGAGGAAAACAGAGCTCAGAGGGGGAAGTGCATGGCCGAGGTCCCTTGGTTACCTCAAGACAGACTGGCTAGAACCCAGCCCTCTTCACTTCCTCCCTCACACTCTCACCAGCCTGCAGTGCATCTGCTCAGGGACATGTCAGACCCCACAGCACAGCCAGTGGACAGCTGCAGAGTGGGATTATGGGTACCCCAGGGGGCCCTGGAAGAGCCGTGTAGATATGAGAAAGCATGGAGAAGGGGAAGCATCAGGGAATCTTTCAGAGCATTGCAAAGGCCTGGCTTGGAGGGACCAAAGAAATATTTATTCAGCAGGCATTTCGTGAGTACCTGCGGTGTGTCAAGCACAGGACATACCACACTGACCTAGAGAGAGCTGGCCTGTACCCTCTTAAAGGGTGGACTGGGGGGCAGCCCACTTCGCTGGCCATGAGCTCTGGAGACTGCAGAGGTGCCCTGCTCCCATGTCTCCACCATGCAGAGGCACAGGTGAGCTTCAGGTTCCTACTCTTGAACCCCAGCTTCCCTTGGGGAGCCACTTCGGCCGTTCCTTTGCCTCTGGGTTAGTACAGGGAATGGCATTGATATGATTGATGGCACTCAGTTGTGCCGTGAATTGACTGAGTGAAGTAAGGATGCTAGGATGTGACGTGTACAAACGGCGAGAGAGCTGAAGTTACCCATCAGAGGAGACGGCTGCCCCAACGAAGGGGGCTAAGCCAAGTACAGGTTTAAGGAAGTGCAAACAAAAGCCATTCTAGATGGGATAAAACAACTGGTGGAGAGACCATAGGGGATATATTTATTCAGTTCCACTGATCATACCCTCCTCCTTGCATATCTCTGCTCTACTGGCTTCCATTGTGATGTGTAAATATTTTTAAAACAAATATTTACTGAGCACGTACTGTGTGCCAGATGCTGGCCTGGGCACTGAGGATACAGAGATGTAAAAGACACAGACCCTGCCCTGGACCAGACGGAACTGGTAGAGAGGTCAGGTGTTAACATCCAAATTCCACGGCAGAAAAGAGCTGTGATGGAGGTGGTTGGGTTAATACAGCTGGGAGGATCAGGGAAGCTTCCAAGAGTAGGTGGCCTGAGTGGATTATGCACCAGTGGAGGAAGGGGTGGAGGAAGGGAAGGGCCTTCTAGGGACCTGCGTGAGTAAGGGTCAGGAAGTACTACATCTCTAGGCTCTGTGCTCCTCCGTGGCTGGGGCTGACTTGCTCGTTAATAAGATTCAAGTCCTGATAAATGGGAGGATGGCGGGAGGGAAACACAGAAACCTGGCATTTTCTCAGTGTAGTGCCTGCTTCTTTCTTCCTGGTTGGGTAAGAGGGGCCGAGCCAGTGCACCCCATGACACAGGACTCAGCTGCGAGGGAGGAGAGAGCAGCAGTGGCGCAATCACAGCCACTGTGGTCCCTTGTGCTGCCCCAATGTTTTCTGCCTCCTGATACACTTTCTCATCTATCACAGCATTCGGTTCTCCTAGCAACCCTGTGAGGTACAGACCACTGGATTTATCTGCCCCATTTGTCAGAAGAGGGAACGAGGCCCAGGAAAGGGAAATAGCTGGGTGATTCCTCGGATGGGGCTGTGCTCAAAAGCAGCATATTCCACCCTCATTAAAAACGAGGCAGACACGTCCTTAGTGCCATGCAGCAACTGATGGTGCAGCGTAGGGAGCAACGTGTAGAGTCTGGTTCTGATTTTGTGTAAAAAGTAGTTAATTAAATAGGGAGTTGTGTAGATACAGAGATAAAGGTAAAAGTATATTCCCTACAAGATTATCAGTGATATTTCTGAGTGGTGAGCTCATGGGTTGTTGTAATTTTCTTCTCAGTATTTTTCAGTATTGCCCAGAGTGTTTTTATAGCAAGCAATTATCCTTTTTATAACCAGAATAAAAAGAACAATAACTGCTAGAAAATACAAGACCAGTGCCCAGGGAGTTTGGGTGGGAACTTGTGCCTGTTGCTGACCCTTCCTGCCACCTCTCTTGACCAGGTGCCCACACCCAGGTGGTCCAGGTGAACGATTCCATGTACGGTTTCATCGGCACAGACGTGGTGCTGCACTGCAGTTTTGCCAACCCGCTGCCTGGCGTGAAGATTACCCAAGTCACGTGGCAGAAGGCCACCAATGGCTCCAAGCACAACGTGGCCATCTACAACCCAGCCATGGGTGTCTCTGTGCTGGTTCCCTACCGTGAGCGTGTGGAGTTCCTGCGGCCCTCCTTCACTGATGGCACCATCCGCCTCTCCCGCCTGGAGCTGGAGGATGAGGGTGTCTACATCTGCGAGTTTGCCACCTTCCCTGCTGGCAATCGAGAGAGCCAGCTCAATCTCACTGTGATGGGTAAGCTGGCCCAACCCCTCCCTGCCCGCTTGTGCAGACACTCCCCTTCTGTTGGCATGCTCCCAAAGATGCAGCATGGCACCTCCAGTCCCTCTGGCCAGGCTGTCCCATAGTGCCCTAGGGATTGGGTTCAGGGCCTTACCTGTGCACGAAGCTGAGGACCAGTATCCAGGTTGTGGCTCCACTATGGAGCGATCTGTGGGCGGTCTGGGCATGCCGAAGCATCAGACATCATAGTAAAGAAAAGAGTTGCTTGAGTTGTTTGCCTTGGTCGTGACAAGACTCCAAGAAGTCCTGCACTTGCCAAACAGTAAATAGAGCATCAGACAGTAAGGAGCTCAGACATTACGAAGTTCCTGTGAGAAAGGGCAGCTGACAGGCAGGAGAGTCAGTCCCATGAATCTCTCTGGTGTCCCACGGCTCTTTCTGATGTCCCACAGCCAAACCCACCAACTGGATAGAGGGCACCCAGGCAGTACTGCGAGCCAAGAAGGGGTACGATGATAAGGTCCTGGTGGCTACCTGCACCTCAGCCAATGGGAAGCCACCCAGTGTGTTGTCCTGGGAAACACGGTTGAAGGGCGAAGCAGAGTACCAGGAGATCCGGAACCCCAATGGCACAGTGACTGTCATCAGCCGCTACCGCCTGGTGCCCAACCGGGAAGCCCACCAGCAGTCCCTGGCCTGCATAGTCAACTACCACATGGACCGCTTCCGGGAAAGCATCACCGTCAACGTGCAGTGTGAGCAGGGGCCAGGTGCAGGCGGGTGGACCTCCTGGGCTAGACACCTCTGTCCCTCCCCATGCCCCCCCTCCCTTCTCCTTTGCTTCGAATCTCCTGTCACTCCCCACCCCGTTTCTTCCCTGACCCACCCTATCCTTCCTTCTCCCCTCTTCTTCTTCTGCCTCCCTTTCTCTGTCTGGGGGTGCTTTGTCCTCCCCTCCTCTCTTCCCCATCATCTCTCCTGCTCATCCTTTCTCTCCTTCCTTGTTCCCTTTGCTGCTTCTGTGACCTTCACCATCCCTCTCTCTTCCCCTCTTCTGGCTGTTTCCATGACACTTCCAATTTTAACTGTCCTTTGCTGTCTGAGATTCCCTTACCCCCAAATTCTGCTCTCCTGACCTCATTCTTATCAAACATCACCCTTTGCCCCACAGATGAGCCCGAGGTGACCATCGAGGGATTTGATGGGAACTGGTACCTGCAGCGGATGGATGTGAAGCTCACCTGCAAAGCTGATGCTAACCCCCCAGCCACTGAGTACCACTGGACCACGTAAGTGCTATGAGGCTGACTGGTTCTTGCAAGGTACCTTGCTGTCACAGAGATGCCCACCCACCGAACCTCCAGGAGCCTTAGGCAGGGAGAAAATTGGGGTCTAGGTTCAGGTTTCTCAGTCTGAAGGGGAGGAGCCATGAGAGTCCCCCCCACACACACACATACACCCCTGTATGTGACAGAGTCAGGGTCAGTGGGACAATCCATTTTGCCAAAGGGGGTTTACCTTGTGATCTACCTCCCTTCTGCTCCCTAACAATTTTGTCATTTTCTGTTGGTGATTCAATTTGAGTCACTGCCACCCCAGCCCCCAGAATTTATTTTTATCAAGGTGTCCCCAGGAAAGCTGGCTTTCTGAAGCATTCCAGATCTTTCTTTGTTCCTGTTTCTTCTCGCCAACACCCCCGGGTTCTCAGGGAGGAGGCAGCAGGCAGCCCGGAAGACCTGTGTTCACAGAGCACTCATTCCACATCCCATGATCCCATTCTTGGCTTCACAGTCTTTAGGCCTGGCCCTTGAAGGGTTCTGTCTCCTCTGCAGTCAGTGCTTACGGGTGAGCCAAAGTTCATCCCAGAGAAGGGTATAGGTGAAGCCCAGAAGAAGATCGACGTGGGTGGTCAGAAGGCAGCTGTCCGGATCACACCTGCACTTTTTCCAGGAAGTGGAGGGCACAGGACACTCTGGCTATTACCCTCTACTTTCTGGAATCGAAAGTGCTTCTGAAGGTGTGAATGGGCAGGGCCTGCTTGCCAGTTTCAGTTTCGTGGACCAAGGACCTACTAAGTCCCACAGAATTATTACTTTGTACCATTGGGGATCAAGAGGAAGGAAGAAAGTTCCCTGTGTTCTGGAAACTTCCAGGATGCTCCCAACATGAAAAAGGCCTGTGACATGCCCAGCAAGGACATAAGATAGTGAAGTGGAACAACTCCTAAGCGTGGGTCACATCTCATTACCTGAGTAGCTTGTTAAAATATAGATTCCCAGGCTATGGCCCCAGTGGTCCAGCTTCAGGCAGTCTGGAGTTAGAACCCTGACATCGGTATTGTTAACCAGCTCCCCAGGAAACCAAGCATCAACAGACAGTCAGGAACCACGAGTATGAGGAAGGGCACTGTGCCAGGAGTCCAAAGATCTGGGTGAAGCTCCAGGTCTGCCACCTACTAGCTGTGTTTCCTTGATCTTGAACCTCAGGTTCCCCATCTGTTACCTACCTGTTGTATCTGCATTTTGGTGCTGTGATGATCAGGTGTGAAATGCTGAATGATGTAAAACTGCCAAATGCAAGAAATTATTGTCATTGTTAAACCACTTTTACTCCACCTAAGGCAGACCCTACCCATTAACTCAGAAGAAGGGCAGCTGGCGGGCTTGGAGCCCGGTTGGTGCTGCAGCAGAGTCATGATCTTTTGCCTTGCTTCCCAATCTCTGCAGGCTGAACGGCTCTCTCCCCAAGGGTGTGGAGGCCCAGAACAGAACCCTCTTCTTCAGAGGACCTATCAACTATAGTCTGACAGGGACCTACATCTGCGAGGCCACCAACCCCATCGGCACGCGCTCGGGCCAGGTGGAGGTCAATGTCACAGGTAGGAAGCTGTATCCTTCCCTGCCTCTCCCCACCCACTGCTCCCTCCGTAACCATTATCCCCCCACTTTGGGTTGTTTTGTTGCAGGAAACTTTTGTCTCCTTTTCCTGCTTCTCTTCTTCCTTGAACTCTGGCCATTGGTCTAGCTTTGCCTTTCCCTTTCCTCTGTTTAGGGCCATGTGTGAGACAGTCAGTATAACCCCCAGGGAGAGGAAGAAGTGCCGCTTACAGCTCTGCTGTTGGTGGAGGGGGAGGTAGAGGCTGCTGCCATGTGGTGCTAGCTTGGTGGGGGTGGGTTTGCAGGTGGAGTTCATCTCCTCCGAGCTCTGCTTCTGCAGTTCAGGAAACCTTCCTGGGCTGGAGAAGGGGGCTTGCCTCAGCAGGGATAGCCCAAAGCCATGGGGGTTTGTGTGCCCTGCCACTGAATGGCTCTTTTCCCTGCGTTTTTCTCCATCGATGCGGAGGAAGAGGTTCAGCCACCTGACCTTGCAGGGCAAAGGCAGAACATAGGCTAGGATGTTCTGGAGGCAACTTCACGTGGAGTAAGAAAGGAGCATGGGCTTCGATGTCAGGCAGGTGGACTCTGGGCAGGCCTTCATCTATAAAGTGGGGCTGTTATGAGATGCCTTGAAGGGTCAGAATACACATAATGTAGGCCAAGTTCTTAACACAGACCCGTCTGCTAATAAATGGCCCATGCTCTATGATTATCTTGACCTCTGTCATTATTAAGGGAAAGATCAAAACAAGCCAATAGCAGGATAAATTGTCATCAGACCTTTGCAACCAGAAGAGGGAGTATCTTTAACATTGTATCTAAGCTAGGTGCAGGGTGAGAAAGTAAACAGCAAGTGACATCATGCTGCTGCTGAGATGACAGAAGTGACATCAGAGGGTGAGTTTCCTGTACAGGAAGTTAGGCCAGGCTGAGGACAGGAAGTGGGGCAGACGTTCCTGGGCTCCAGGTGCAGGGCTTGGGCAAACCCTGAGGCCTGTCTTAGGAGTGTGAGACCTCATCTGTGGGTGCGTTCAAGGCACAGCTGCAGAAGAAGCAGCCCAGAGCTACCCAGGGGCTGCCCTTTGCTAGCTTCAGGGCAGTTCTGTCACCTCTCTGGGTGGTGGGGGTTATAGAGCCACTTGCCACTTGCTCTTTTCTTCAACTCTCTGCCCTTGACCTTCAGGCTGCTTAAGGGAGAGGAAGTGTTAGAGGTGGAATCTGGGGAAACCTGAGGCAGCCCCTCCCCCAGGCTAGGGCTTAGTGTTCCCAAAGGTTGGCAAGGAAGGGAGGGCCAGAGTCATATACTTCTTCCTTCCCAGAGAGAATTTGAGCAAAGCTCAGTAAGAGCCTCACAGGTGCCTGAGCTGTGGCCCTGGGTCTGTGGGGGAAGACAAGGATGAGAAGCAGTGATGAGGGAGCGTGAGCACCCCAGAGAGAGGCTTGTCATCTGAGGGATGGTGCAGCCTTGGCCTGAGTATGTTCATACACTGGCTCTTCCTGGCTGTGTGGCCTTCAACAAGTCCTGCACCTCTCTGCGCCTTGGCTTCCTAGTCTGTAACATGGAAATAATCAGGGTTTTATGATCACATCAAATCCATATTCTACTGCCTGGCACATGGAAGATAGTCCCTTCGTGGGGACACCTCTCGTCCAGGGGGACTACCCATACCACCAGTGCATCCTGCATCCCCTTCACCACCAGGCTCTCCAGGGAAAGTACAGATGAGAAAATCAGAGGAGGAGACCAAGAAACCCAGAAACAATGTCCTCCCATTGACCCTAATCCCCAGCATGAGTGAACCAGCCAGAGGCCAGAGGCCCTGCTAGGCTTATGGGGCTTATGGTGCTACTCAGCCCCAGAGACGGGGCTGGGCAGGAAGGCCAAGCCTCCCTTTTCCCAAAGCCAGGAGGGTACAGGATGACTGAGTGCAGACTACTCGTCGGTAGGTCACACCAGGTCCAGAAGCAGGGAGGAGGGCAAGGGTGCATTTCCCAGGCCCTGGCTACAGAGAAGAGAGGACAGGAAGGGAGACTGGCTGTGGAGGTGGCCATCTTTGTAGGAGTCAGGCCTAGGCAGCCTGTGGGCAGGTGGGCAGGCCTTATGGGCAGGTAGGCCAGGGCTTCCCAGGGCATACAACATGACCCCCTGTGCTCCCTGGAGGTACAGAGTGGGACAAGGTTGTTAACCAAAGACACACATGGGTGGTGAGGAGGGCCTTGCATAAGTGGACTCTGTTGTTGGAAGCCCAGTTAGGCAGGAGCCATGGAAGCAGGACATGCACTGAATCATTGATGGGCCCAAGAGCTGTTTAGCTGGTGATCCTAAGAGCAGGTCTGACTGCCCCAACAGGAGGACTCAGCCAGGCAGCCCAGACCTTTCCAGAGCTGTTTACTCTTGTGCTCGGGCAATCTCCAAGCAGCAGCCAACCCTCCCAGCCTTCCCTCTGCATTGAGTAGTGCCTGTCACACTCTCTGAGGGCCCACGATGAGGGGCACAACCATGCCCTGTGCTCTCAAGTCTCACTTGTCTGGAAGGAGTGCATGGCTGAGACAGATAAGTGGAAATTAAATTCTCATTCCACCCATTCAGGTAATAGCTTCGCCCTGGGTGCCCCTGAAGGGGAAAATGAAGAGTAGTTGGGGCAGGGACAGGAGAAGGTGTGCAAGGGGAGTGTGTCACAGGTGCATGTGTGTGTAGGTCGTGCACGTCCCTAGCTGCTGCACCACCTGCACAGACACACTTTGGCACAGGCCTCTCGAGGTCTCAGATCCTGGGAAAGGTGTTATTTGAGTTGTTCCTGCAAGGATGAGTGAGTGGGCAGTGGTGGAGGGTGGGGGTTCCCAGGCAGGGGAAGTGTGTGGGAGAAAATGGGAGGAGAGGGACTGCCTTTCTGTTGGCCCCGGTGAGCCTCTGAAGGGCTTCTGCAGAGAAGCAGTGTGCCAGGGCGGGTGGTTCAGGCTGAGCATTTGGGAGGCTTTGTGGATGGTACGTGGGGACCAGCTGGGGTCTGTACAGTGAGCTTTTTCCTAGTGGGAAACAAGAGGCTGTGGCCGTCGGGATGAAAGCAAGGGACACAAACCCACCAGAATTTACACAGGGCCTGGGGCTTTCCTACTGAGGAGCAATTTCATGGGGTTGGCCAAATAGTCACAAAATAAACTAGTGAGCTCCCCTCCACTTTCCCTGTGGGGGTAATGCTGAGGATAGGGGGGGGGGGGGGTTGACCAGACAAAAGAGGCGGAATTAGGCAGCATCTGTGTCCCTGGGACAGGAGATGTCAGGAGGAGTGTGTCCAAGTCACTCACAGAGCCGGACAGGGAGGTCACTGGGAGTCAGAGTGTTTACCCCAATTCCCATTTCCAGTGAAAGTAAGGGAGCGTACCCATTAGGCAAGGGGGCCTTCAGACCAAGGGTTGGTGGTGCTTCACGGTCCGTCTAAAAGGCAGGGAATGTGTGAGCCTGCACATGTGCATGCCTGGTCCTGAGTATGGGCACGTGCCTCCGAGCAAGTCAGTGTGCACCCGCAGGGAGGCGCGTGGCCGTCCGCATCTGAGTGTGCACATGGGAGCCCGTGGCTATGTGGTGGGTACATGTGCCTTTCTCCAGGCTGGAAAACAGCAGTGCACTGGGGAGTCTGTGAGGAGGCGGCAGCACCTGCACCTCAGGGGAACATGGCTCTCCTCTAGTTTGATGAGGCCCTGTCTGCTGGTCTGACAGATACACAGCTGCTGCAGCTGCAAGAGGAAGAGAGGGGCTTCTCACCCTCCCCACGGCCCACTGCGCTGCACACCACCAGGAGATGTAATGCTTGCAGCTTCCTAGCCTAATCTTCTGATGCCTGCCTGCACTGCTCTTAGAAGCAAGTCCAAACATTTCTTCCTGACCCCGAACCCCTCTCCAGATGCTAGATCCAGACTGTAAACTCTAACCCTTCACTCTACCTCAAACCCATCCAGAGCCTCCACAACCATCTACCTACCTCAGGAATGCAGAGTCCCCACTGCCCCAGAGGGGAGACTGCAAGCCTTCAGGAATGGGGGCCAAGCTGCCCCCTTTATGAGACGGTACGAGGGATGCAGGTGGACCCCTGCCAGCAAGCATAAGTGAGCCCACCACTCAGCTCTTTTCTCCCCTCCCAGCTGCAGCAGTCGAGGCTGTGCCTCTGGCACAGAGACAGCAGCTACCGGCTGAAGGTGACATCTGGAGGGACGGAACGGGAGGGGGTAGGTTCTGCATTCCACACCAAACAGCCTCTTCTCCTTACGAATCGATTACGCCCTTGTATCTCCTATGTTCTCCTGCACCCTCACTGAGCATCTTCACTCTCAAGTCTGCAGTGACGGAAGGTCATCTTAGCCATTCTTCTTCCTCTGCACGCACAGGCCTGGTCCTGAGGCAACCAAAGCTGCAAGGGTTCCCTTTGGTCCAAAAAGCTCCCTAGCAATCCTAGGTGAAGTCAAGCTCATTAGGACTAGAAAACAAGAGTTAAACAGAAGGACCTAGAAGGGAAAGAGACCCAGTATCATCAGTCCCCAAGCCACCACTCTCCTCCTGTTACCTGTTCCGATGAAACAAGGTCTCCAGTGCATGCATCTATTGGGGTGTCTCCAGAATATTTGCTCTGCCTAGAGCAAGGCTCACCTGTATGGTATAACCTTGCCTTTAAACAATTTATTCAACTAATTCTTGAACTCCAGCCACATACCAGTGAATCTAGGTGTGTGGGATTACATCATTGAGCCAAAAAAGTCCCCGACCCGATGGAGCTTACATCTTAGCCCAGGAGGACAACAAGCAACAGATAAAATACATTTGAAAAATTATGTAGTCATTTGAAGGTGATACGGAGAAAAGAGGAGCCTCATAAAAGGGTCCCACGTTTTGGGGGTGGGGGCTCATGAGCTGCAACTTTAAATAGTGTAGTTGGGGAGGGCCTCAATGAGAATGGGACGCTTGTTCCAAGCCCTAAAGAAGGCAAGGGAGTGAGCGTGGGACACCTGTGGGGAGAGCCTCACAGGGTTGCAGAGCAGCCACTGCGAAGGCCTGGAAGTCCCTCGGGTGGAGGGGAAGTCAGAGGTAGGTTATGTGGGACCCTGAAGCTACCCAGATAGAACAGGTTTCTGTGGTTGTCGTGCTAAAAAAAACCAGTCTATAGAGGAAGTGAGTGGACTCGGGACAGACACGTGGCGAGTGCAACAGTCCAGGTGAGAGGTAGTGGTGGCCTGGATGTGGGTGGTGGTGGTGGTGAGAGGTGGTCGAGTTCTAGATTTACTTTGAATCCAAATGTACAGACTCGTTTGGGACACCAGCCACTCTCATGAAACAGGTGATACTGTGAACTCTACCATATTATGGTTAGTGGGTTCAAGAAATTCAACCTAGTTTAGTAAAATGAGGAGAGCTTCCATTTTCACTGGGCCTCTGTCCTCACAGAAAGCATGGAAGTGAATGTAGTGGAACTCGGATCACGTGCAGTTGTAACACACTAACTGAAGTCAATCCTAGCTGCCTTGAGGACCACTTGCTCCACCTTTCCCGTGCGTTCCTGCGCAAGAGGAGAGCCTCAGCCGTTTGCACGCCGGCAGGACCGGAGCCAATCTGACTGATTTGCATTGATCACATGGTGTGTTATCACAGGCTCTACTGTAATATGTCAGTGTGTGATTAATGGCATAGACTTCACTGTTTTTAATACCTGAAGGAGAGGTGTAGACCATTAATACAAAAGCTTATAGAGAGAAAAGATGAGCGTGAACTGGAGGGAAGTCTGCACAGAGAGGGGCTGGAGGACTGGAACAGGCAGAGGGTGAGCAGGAGCGCTCCCGGCAGAATGGACAGCAAGGACAGGGTGTCGGCCAAGCCCAAGATCAAGCTACACGATGGATGCTTTGAAGACCAGACTAGCATGTGTGACACGCAGTAAGGAAGTCATCACTGGTCTTGAGAAAGGGAGTGGTAGTGGCTGCACAACGAAAACTAAGTGTGGTGATTGCGATGGAATGGCCAGAGGGCCAGCCCGAGTGAAGGTGGGAGGTTCAGGAATCGACTACAACACCTGGCATAAAGTGTAAGGTGTTGGATGGGAAGAGCCGAAGAGAAATGAGGGACTGAGCTGGAAGAGCAGACCAGTGGGGGGTGGGAGTTGTGGTGTTGAGTGGAGAAGGTCTGGAGGTGAGATGGTGAACCAGGTGGACGCAGGTGGGTTGAAGCGGTGGAGAGAAGTGCACATGAGGGCATGCTAAAGAAGAGTTCCCAAAGAAGGTACTCAAATGCTAGTCCTGAGAGTGGCCCTTGAGTCTGGAGGAGGGGTTCATGCTCCAGTAGCTTGGGGAACACTGCATCCTGCGTGCTCCTATTAGAGTTCACTGTGCGTAAAAAGATGAAGGGCTCTGATGCTTTGTCCAAACCAACATTTCCCGAAGTGTTTAACCCTCGTGTTTTTGCTGACGCCTAAGCTAGTCGTTTGAGGTTCCATGGGCTACAGTTTGGGAAACATCTTCTGAGAGTCCTTTGGAGATAAAGTCGAGAGTTTGAAAAGCGAGCAGGATTAAGGTAACTCCTGACCCTGGACCAGGTCTGTCACTATAAAGTGGACGGTGAGGGCTGAAGGTCCACTGATAGAGTCTTCAGCCAGGTGGCTGGAGCAGAACGTGGGCCCAGCAGTGCAGCCAGAGACAGACAATCAGAGAGGAAAGCCAAGACCTAGGGTTCTTACATTATAAGGCAAGGAAAACTCTTCTAACTCCAGTGCCCATGATCTCTTCTGTACTCCTGAGGCACTCTCTCTGCCAATGTCCTGGACATCTGCATGCAGCTCTGTCTCTGAGAATGTGCTTTGATCCCCTAACTAGGTTGTGAGCTTCTTGTATCTTGTTACCACTAGCAAAGTAGATACTCTGCACTTGTTTGCTGATTGGGTGGGTGGGTGGGTAGGCAGATGGATGGACTGGTGGGTAGGAGGGTAGATGGAGCAGGTCAAGAGAGGAGAGAGCATTCCTGTGTGGGGCGAGAGCTGAAGAGGTACCTAACAGGCAGGTGGAAAGTATAGAAGAGGCCGGCTGCCTCTTGGGTTCCCCTTATGGAGGCAGCTTCCACCGCATGGGGAGCAGGGCTGCAGCCCCTTTAAAGGCAGTAAACAGATGAGACCTGGTGAACCAGGCGAATCTTGGTGTTCTCAGGGATACCGCTCTGGAAGTAGGCAGTGAGGACAGATATTCAGTAAATACTTACTGAGCAGCCACTTAGGGTGCTGCACTGAAGACACAGAGGTAACGAGTAGTCGAGCTCCTCCCTGCCAACTCCTGCATGTGGCGAAGCCAGGAGCCAGGAACACACACAGAAGCATCGAGGCAGCCCGAGCTCAGCCACGGGCCTGAGCAAACAGCCTCCCCTTCTTTGGCCCCAATGTTTTCATTAGCCCTTCTGGCCTGAGCTCCTGCAAGGCCTTCACTTTTCTCTTCTGGAATCCCTGCCCTACTCCATACCTGCTGCAGATAACATGGCACACTCACACGTAGGCTGGCCCACCTCTGAGAGAAGAGAATGTCTTACAGGAGGAGCAGGATTCCCATGAACTGAGTGAGGCTGAATCAGGGAGTGAGCTGGCAGAAACCAATTCTCAGAGGCTCAAGTCAACCTTTACCATGACCTGAAGACAGGGGTGAGAGCATGGGCACTGAGCCTCCAAGTTTGCCCTGACCTGCCCACCAGCTCCTCCTGACCTAGGCTAGCTGTGGTCTCTGGTGCCACCCTGTGGTGATGGTGGGAACCACCTCCCTCAGCCTCTCCTTGCCCCCTGAGCTTGCCCCACTGGCAAAGAAAGTCACCCACCCAGCCTTCTCTTTCCTTCCTCCCGTTTCCTTTCTCTTCTCTTCCTCTTCCCTGCATTTTGTTTCCGCTCTTTCCTCAGTGTGAACGTATTTGCACAGACATGCTCATCACATCGGCACAGGCACACAGGCTCACCGTGAGCACCAGGGGTGTGTGCCCATGTGTGTGCCCTGAGTACACGTTACTACACACTGCTGTGCTCTCATGCCCCATTTCTGCACATCCACTCTAAGTATCTCATGCTCATTGTCCAGGCTGGTTATATCCCTGGGCTCCACCTTGCCTTGCAAGGCCAGGCCACAGCCAACAACCACAGCCTCGGTTTCTGGCGCTCCTGGGCATCTGTGGAGTCAGCACCTGGGAAGCTGTCCTCTTTCCTGTACCCTAGGAGCAGACAAAATCAGGTGGCGCCCAGTGACCAGCAGGTGTTGGGCAGAGGGGCAGTAGTGGCATTTGCACAGACATGTCATGCGAGGGAACAAATATTGCATCATTGGTTGATGGCCTTGGGTGTTATCTATCCTCTCTAAGCCTCTGCCCTCTGTGTGTTAAGTGGAAATTAATAGTAGGCCTGCTTCACAGGCTGTGGTGACAGTGACTGCATCTAGTGAACACTGGGCTGGCACCTGTGCCTCCCTGCACTTCCGGTGAGGATGATCTGAGCTCACACCACCTCCAAAGAGAACGTTAGCATGAAGGCCCTGGGGCTGCACAGCTCTGTCTGCCTCTCTTCTCTCACTCCAGCTGCCGACACTTCTGCACAGTGGGCTCCTGGAGGGGAGGGGAGTGGAGGAACCGGAACTGCCCTTGGGCTCCCCTCCTGGCCATTCCCTCCACCACCTCCCTCACGCCTTTCCACTGAGCAGGCACTGACACTGTCCCTCCACCTCTTTTCTTCCCCCAGAATTCCCCTATACCCCATCTCCTCCTGAACATGGGCGGCGGGCCGGGCCAGTGCCCACGGCCATCATTGGGGGCGTGGCAGGGAGCATCCTGCTGGTGCTTATCGTGGTTGGCGGGATTGTGATGGCCCTGCGCCGGCGCCGTCACACCTTCAAGGGTGACTACAGCACAAAGAAGCATGTGTACGGCAACGGCTACAGCAAGGCGGGCATCGCCCAGCACCACCCACCCATGGCCCAGAACCTGCAGTACCCTGACGACTCAGACGATGAGAAGAAGGCCGGCCCACTAGGAGGGAGCAGCTATGAGGAGGAGGAGGAGGAGGGGGTGGGTGGAGGGGGCGAGCGCAAGGGGGGAGGCGCTCACCCCAAATATGACGAGGATGCCAAGCGGCCCTACTTCACAGTGGACGAGGCAGAAGCTCGTCAGGACAGCTATGGGGACCGGACTCTGGGCTACCAGTATGACCCTGAGCAGCTGGACTTGGCCGAGAACATGGTTTCTCAGAACGATGGGTCTTTTATTTCCAAGAAGGAATGGTACGTGTAGTCCCCTCTCCAGAGCCTCTGTCCTCCCCTTCTCCCCAGCCCCTACCCCCACACCCCTGCCTTTCCCCCACCTACCCCTCACCGCCAAACCCTCCACAAACTGACAAGAGTCTCGCCCACCTACCCAAAGCAGCTCCTTCCCCCCAGGGAGCCGGGGAGTCCAGGGCAAACACCACCTGCTTTGTTTTGATTTCCTCCCTGTCCCCTGCTCTCCCCATGGTGTCATGCTCACTGTGGCTTTGATGTTCCTGTACCTTTCCTCCCCAACTGCAGCCTCCTGCCCTCTGCGCAAGATGCCAACTCTCATCTTGTGTACCTAGGCATCTGTCCCTCCAGGGTTTGTGGAGCCAGTCCTGCCCTGTCCCAACACTGGAATTTCTCTGTGTTCTCTCCACTGGGGGCAGGGGGCTGCAGGGCCTCCCAGAGGAAAAGCCTCACCCCCAGATGCTGCTCCTTTGTTCCCAAGAAGAGGGAACTCAACACCCTCGATGTGAGCTGACGCAGCTGGGAGTCTGAACCCCGGTCTAGACAGAAGTTTCACCCAAGAGGTAGGGTGTGAGATGCGGCTTCTCTAAAGCACCCAGGGTTGTCTGGGTAAATCAGGTTGAATAGAGTTGAGGTCCCACTGAGACCTTAGGCAGTGTGTCTTCCTCATAAGGTTTTTTTTTTTTCCCTCCTTATCCTATAGAGAGTAATGTCCTCCGTGACCCTCTTCTTTACCTATTGGCTCCCCACAGAGTGGGACTCCAAGGTATTTTCTGGCTCACACTTCCCACATAGCTCTACTGATACATACATGTACCAGCATACACACACACTGCTTTTGTGCACCTCCAAGGGTACATACCGTACCCAGGCTGGACACTGACCAAGGCTTGTCCCTCTCTGCTCCATTTCTTCCCCATTCCCCACTGACACTGGAGAGGCCTTCAGAAGCTTTCAGGACAGCTGAGGCTAAGCCCCCAATTCCTCCACCTAGGATCTCAGGCTAGACCTAAACTGCTTCTTACAGCATGGAAGTTTCTCAGATTTTTCTTATCTATTCAATGCTAGCAACTCTTGATTCTCTTGGGGAGTCAGGGCTGGGATCCCAGAAGTTAGAGGTGAGCAAGTACCCAGGTGGAGGGTGTAGGGAGGAAGCCCTGTGATAGAAGCTCTGCAAATACCGTCACAGACTCTGAAGGGTGCAGGTAGCACCTCACCCATGAAGGCCAGAAAGTGCAAGAGGAGTAGGGGAGCCAGGGATGCTGAGTCAGAAGCTCCTACTTGCTCCTGCTCACCACTCTCTACTTCCTGCTCAGTTATCCCTGGTCTTTGTTCTGGGTGAGGGCACCTTGGAGAAGCTTTCCCTTTGAGCTGTAGCTTTCCCCCTTGAATGGGCTTCTGAGTTCCTGTCAGTCACCCAATACTCAGTCTTCTCATCTCTAAAGTGGAGGAAGGCCCTTCCCAGCCCTCTCAGTTCCCTTAGCTCAAAGTGCCTCAGTTCCTCCATCTGTCCACTCGTTGCCCCCATACCCCACTCTTGGCACTCTAGATAAGAAAGACCCTGGTATGGGAGAGGCAGTTTTGTGCCTGCCCATTAGGATTCTGGTTAAATCAGCCCAGGGTGTCAGGAGCTCTATGGGATGGCATCTGTTGGGGGAAGGGGACAGACCACTCTAGCCAGCCTGCCATAGGCTTCCCAGGAAAGCTCCCAGCTCCATCCTCTACCCCACTTCTCCCTGGTGCTACTGCTGGGCCCCTAGCCAGCTCCATCTCTGCCCTGGCAACCCTGGGCCCACCAAGTGGGCCACTCTCACCTGGCCCCTATTGCCCTAGCTCCACCCAGTAGCCACGTAGCAGAATTCTGAAGCCATGCCAGCCCCGGGGCCATTCTCCCCTCTTGGCATTGAGGATACTGGATGGAGTGGAGTTGGGGGAGAAAATTCTGGGGTCTTTCTAGCCACAGGGCGGGGGCGGGGGGGAGGTGGGCTGCTTCCCCAGCAGTATTATCATCCCCCCAGGGCAAAGGACTTTTTCCATGTCACATCACTGCCCCATCCCACCTCATGCCACTCTGACTCCTGTGCCTGGTTCTCTTGCCCCCAGGCAGGAGGAACTCCCAGGGGCCTGCCTGATAAAGTCATTCTCTGTCCCCTTGAAACCATAAGACTAAAAGGATTCCTCCTCTATTGACCTGGTCCTGCACTGCCAACCCCTATTTCTTACTTTATGATGAACTTAGGAGGCCCCCAGGCCCAGCCAGAACACTGAGTCCCCCTTAAAACACCTTCATACCCTCCACCCAAACAAAGCACAAATTGTTAGGCCTGTGCCACATGCATTGGCCACGTGGGAGCTCCTGCCTAGCTTGGATCCCAACTGCAGCATTACTAGCAGGAAGCTGCTCCCCAAGGCCAAGAGTGGGCTTGAGGCAGGGGTCAGCACTTGGTCTGGAGAGATGGGGTTTTCTGTACCCCAAGTTTGTGGGCATGTGGACATTGCTGCTGGGCACACAGACACAGCCTCTGGCAAAGGGAAGGTGTGGCCCATCAGAAAGAAGAGGATTTCTCCTCTGTGACACCAGCATGAGCTAAACTTCTGCCCTTGCTGGAAATGAAATAAGCTTGGTATTCATTGTGCTGTTGTCAGGAAGTTGTCATCCTGCCTCTTCTTGCCCTGCCTGTCCTTGCCCAGCCCCTGCTCCATCTGTACTTACATTTCCTTAAGATTTTGATGTTCTAATGTGTAATAGAACCTCCTGAGTCCCTTCTCTCAGAAAATGCTGAAAGGCGGCAGGCAACACAGGAATGCACGTGCAGCCACCGGAGGCCAGCCCACGGGCACACGGGGCACACAGACCCCAGCACAGGCAGGCGCATACACACTCAGGCACGGCAGGGGAATGGGCTGGTCCTGCTGAAGCCCTCGAGGACAGACAATGATTTCCCAGTGTTCAGGCCACAGGACAGACTCACAGGAGTTGTGTCTTTTGGACATGTGCCCCTCTGCCAACCCCCTCCCGTGTGCCCAAATCATTGGTGCAATAATTCTGCCATCCTCCAAGCAGAGGAACCAGGGATTGTGTTAGGTGGGTGGGGCAACTCACCTGGGAGAAGCGGAATGCTCCCAGGCCTCCTGGGGGCCAGATGGAGTCCTCTGAAGTCTGACTGCCTCCAGTAACCCTCTCCTGGTGAGTAGCAGGTAGGTCTCTCCCAGGCCCCACAGATCCACAGGGTGACATGCTCTGCCCACCGGTGCCTGGGAAGCAGCCTGTACTGCCGCCACCCAAGTATAAGGCCAGAGGAACCCTGCCCACTGGTGCTGCTGCTCTTCCCACTACTGCTGTGAGGAATGGGATACTTGGCCGAAAAAAAATGTTTGTTTTTTGTATAAATGAAAACAAAATCCAGGAAAAGCTGCCACACTCCCCTCTGAATGTGAGGCACACACTTTGGTTCAGTTTCTTTGTCCCCGTTTTCATCTTTGGTCCTAGGGATGGCCCAGGAGATTCTCCTGGTTCTGACCCGGGGGTGTTTGCATCACCCTCTTTTACTTGTATTAAAAAAAAAAGAAAAAAGAAAAAGTAATGGGTTGAAAAATGTACTGAAGAAAAAAATGTACTTTTTTTTATAATAAATGTTTAAAACAATGCTGGCTGCCTTGTGTCACTTCTTTTATCTCCCTGGAGTGGCCATGGCCTTCCTCTCAGCAGCCATGGGAATGGGGATAGGGCACAGCTGAAGACCTGCCCGGCACCATAGTGTGAAGGGAAGGGAGCCTCCACCCCATGTTCAGACTCCATGGTCTGAGGCAGTGATGCAAACTCCTGCAGGAATCCTAACCCACCGTCTCACAAGAGCCCCAAGGGAGAACGTACTGGTCCAGGCTTTGTCCTCACCCACAGCTCCCAGTTGCTATTGAACCATCTTCTTTGTGTTATTGAACACAAAGACTGGATAAGAGCACTCGGAGGACTTGGCCTTTGCAGGCATAGGCAGGGAGGCCTTCAAGGATGCCTGACCTGAGAGGTTGGAGGCTGGAATCCTCTGCCCTCCTGCCCCAGAGCTGCAGAGATCCCACTGAGGCCCTCATTTCCCCTTCTCTCTCTACTCCCTCGCTCCCCACTGTCCTGCTTCTTCCTCCTGTGGCTGTTTGGATAAGAAAGCAAGCAGTGTCACACCTGTTGTGTTAGATTCCTTGGGACAGGTAAGAGATGGGAGCTTATCCTTTCATCTGTTTTGAGTATACTGCAGGCCCCATCCCCTGCAAGCTCTCTGAGACCCAGCTCCCATCTCTCCAAGGCACTGGTTGCAGGGAACTTCTTGCAGTTCCTTAGTTACCTACCCCTCCTCACTCCTGCACCATCTGCTTCCCATCTCCTGTGCTGGAATGCAGGACAAATCAATCCTGGGGTGGGAATGGCAGGGGCTTCAGGGATGACCTGCTCCCAGCCACCCCAGTAGAATTTCCTTTCACTGAAATTCACACCATACAACCCTGAGAAAAGAGGGTGGGGATGTTGGAAGCCAAGGTGTCTGCCTAGCAGACAGCCCTTCTGATCCCATCTGGGGCAAGGCCACATCCTCTATACCTAGGATTGGGACAGGATGTAGAGCCCAGGGCAGGTGGAATCAGGCATGAAGAAGAAGCCAGCAGCTGTTGGCAGCTGGCTGGGCCCCTCACTGGAAGGCCAAATCCAGCACCCTAAGACTGTTTAGATGTTGATTCTTGAATGAGATGCAAATTGGTTAAGTGATTACTTCCTTAGTTTTCTAGGCTGCCCCTTTAAGTTAACTTTTAATTTGTACTGGCAGTAAGTGCTAATTACATTATTAATATATTGGGAGAGAGCAGTGGACACAACATCCTAATTGGCATTTAACTAGAACATTCCAGAAAATTAGCTAAGACTTTCTCCTGCAGTGAATTAGTCCCAGGCACAGCCTCTCTGGGCTGGAAAATCCAGACCTGGGCCCTTCCCCCAGGATACCAGGAGTCCAGAGAGCACACTTAGCTTCTCCGTGAGCTAAGCATAGGAAGAACTTTCTGCTAGTTAGGCTCCTTCCACTCAAATCTCAACTCTCATCCCCAGCCCCCCACCCAACCAATGCTCAGCAGAGCAGAGAACCAAATGCTGGATGGCCTGGGAAAAGACCCACCTGGGGTGTGCCCACCATCACCCTACCTCAGCTGTGGGTCCAGGACTAAGACATCTGGTTGGTTAGAGCTCTTCTCTCTGGATACTATGAAGGCTCCTCTCCCATCCTCCTTACTTCACCCTCTCTGGTTGCACATGGTTAAGGGAATGAACTTGATGAATTGAAGGATATATTTATTCACTTATGCATTCATTCATTCAATTGGTCACCCTGGACCAGACACTGTGTGATATTCTGACAGTCTCACCCACAGTCCCTACTTTTAAAGAGTTCAGATCCTCCAGGAGTCTCAAATTCCAAAACGACCAGTGTGGTGCTGGGTGTGGGCTGAAGCAGAGCTGTGCATAAAACACTGGTAGCATAGAACAGAAGCGGCTACTTTTGTTTCGGAAGGTCTGAGAGGTTTGACGGATGAAGTGACATTTCCTCTGGGATTAGAAGGATGTACAGGAGTTCTTCAGACCATGGATAAATTGAGTATTCCAAGCCAATTGAGAATTTAGTATCTTATATTAGTTCTTTTTTTATTACTATTGTTTGAGTACAATTGTCTCCATTTTCCTGCTACCACTTTCCCCTACCCCATCCACCCCCACCGACAACCCTCCATCCTACCCCCCTTTACTTAGTCCATGGGTTCTTACACATGTTCCTTAATAGCTCCTTTCCCTTCTTTCCACCGTTATCTCCCTCCACCATCACCTCAGGTTACTGTCAGTTCTTTATTTCTATGTCCCTGGTTATGTTTTGCTTGCTTGTTCTGTTCATTAGGTTCCACTTATAGGTAAGATTATATAGTATTTGCCTTTGATCGCCTGGCTTCTTTCACTTAGCATAATACTCTCCAGTTCCATCCATGCCGTAGTGAAAGGTAGGAGCTCCTTCTTTCTCTCTGCTGTGTAGAATTCCATTGTGTAAATGTGCCACTGTTTTTTGATCCACTCATTGACTGATGGGCACTTAGGTTGCTTCTAGCACTTGGCTATTGTAAATTGTGCTGCTATGAACGATGGGGTGCATAAGTTCTTTGGAATTAGTGTTTCAGGATTCTTAGGGTTTAATCCCAGCAGTGAAATTGCTGAGTCAATAAGCAGTTCCATTTCTTAAAAATTATTTATTTATTTATTTTTTGAGAGAGGGGAAGGGAAGCAGAGAGGGAGAGAAATATCAATGTGTGGTTGCCTCTTGCACGTCCCCTACTGGGGACCTGGTCTACAACCCAGATGTGTACCCTGACTGGGAATCAAACTGGCGACCCTCTCATTCGCAACATGTGCTGAATCCACTGAGCTATACCAGCCAGGGCAGCCATTCCATCTTTAGTTTTCTGAGAATATTCCATCTGTTTTTCACAGTGGCTGCACCAGTTTGCATTCCCACCAACAATGTACTAGAGTTACTTTTTCTCCGCAACCTCACCAGCATTTATTGTTTGTTGATTTGTTTATGATGACCATTCTGACCATTGTGAAGTGATGTCTCATTGTGGTTTTAATTTGCATCTCTCTGATGGCTAGTGATGTTGAGCATCCTTTCATATGTCTCTGGACCCTGTATATGTCCTCCTTGCAGAAGTGTCTGTTCAGGTCCTTTGCCCATTTTTCAGTTGGGTTGTTTGTCTTCCTGGAGTGGAGTTGTATGAGTTCTTTATATATTTTGGAGATCAAATCCTCATTGGCAAATATATTTTCCCATACACTTGGTTCCCTTTTCATTTTACTAATATTTTCTTTAGCAGTGCAGAAGCTTTTTATTTTGATGAAGTCCCATTTGTTTATTTTTTCCTTTACATCCCTTGCTCTAGGGGACATATTTATGAAATAAGACTGCGTGGAATATCTGATTTTCCTGCCTATGTTCTTCTCTAGGATTTTATGGTGCCACGACTTATGTATTTAAGTCTTTTATTCACTTTGAGCTTATTTTTGTGTATGATTGTCAAGTTTCATTTTTTGCATGTAGCTGTCCAGCTCTCCCAACACCATTTGTTGAAGAGGCTATTTTTACTCCATTTTATGCTTCTGCCCCCTTTGTTGAACTTTAATTGACCATAGAGACTTGGGTTTCTTTCTGGGCTCTCTACTCTTTTCCATTGATCTATGTGTCTGTTCTTAAGCCAGTACCAGACTGTTTTGATTACTGTGGCCTTGTAATACAGTTTGATGTCAGGCATTGTGATCCCTCCCACTTTGTTCTTTCTCAAAATTGCTGCAGCTATTCGGGGTCGTTTATGGTTCCATATAAACTTTTTTTTTTAATTACTTTATTGTTGTTCAATTACAGTTTGAATTTTCCCCCCATCACTCTCCCCCCACCCCAGCCAATCCCACCCCCCCATATAAACTTTTGAAATGTTTGTTCTATATCTGTGAAATATGTCATTGATATTTTAATAGGGATTGCATTTTTCTATAAATTGCTTTGGGTAGTATGGATATTTTGATAATGTTACTTCTTTAAATCCATTAACATGATATATGCTTCCATTTGTTTGTGTCTTCCTTAATTTCTTTCTTCAGGGTTGTATAGTTTTCTGAGTACAGGTCTTTTACCTCCTTGGTCAGTTATTTTCCTTGCTGCTATAGCAAATGGGATTTTTTCCTGATTTCTGTCTCTGGTATTTCATTGTTGGTATACAAAAATACCTTTGATTTCTGAATATTGACTTTGGATCCTGCTGTTTTGCCAAATTCACTAATTAGTTCGAGTATTTTTTTGGTGGAGTCTATAGGACTTTCTAGGTACACTATCATGTCATCTGCAAACAATGACAGTTTTGCTTCCTCCTCTCCAATTTGGGTGCCTTTTATTTCTTTTTCTTGTTTGATCACTGTGGCTAAGACTTCCAATACTATGTTTAATAGAAGTGATGAAAGCAGACATTTTTGTCTTGTTCCTGATCTTAGTGGGAAGGCTTTTTTTTTAGTTTTTGTATGCTGAGTATGATGTTGGCTGTAGGTGTCTCATATATGGCCTTTATTATGTTGAGGAATGCTCCCTCTATTCCCACTTTGCTGAGTGTTTTTATCATAAATGGGTGCTGTACCTTATCAAATGCCTTTTCTTCATCTACTGATATGATCATGTGATTTTTGTCTTTCATTTTATGTGATGTTTTACGTTTATTGATTTGTGAATAGTGTACCAGCCTTACATCACTGGGATGAATCTGATCATGGTGTATGATCTTTTTGAGGTATTGCTGAATGCAGTTTTTCAATATTTTGTTGAGGATTTCAGCATCAAACTTCATCAGAGATATTGGCCTGAAGTTTTCTTTCTTTGTTGTGTCTTTGTCTGGTTTTGGGATTAGGATGATGCCGGCTTCATAAAAAGAATTTGGTAGTCTTCCATCTTCTCAGATTTTTTGGAATAGTCTTTGAAGGATAGAGGTTACCTCCTCCTTAAATGTTTTGTTAAATTCTCCTGTGAAACTGTCCAGTCCAGGGCTTTTGGGTGACAGGAGTATTTTGATTACTGCTTAAATTTCACCAGCAGTTATTAATCTGTTTAGGCATTCTGCTTCTTCTTTATTCAGTTTTGGAAGATTATATTTTTCTAGAAATTTGTCCATTTCACCCAGGTTTAATTTCTTGGTATATAGGTGTTCATAGTAATTTCTTACAGTCCTCTATATTTCTGTGGTATCAGTTGTAATTTCCTCTCTTTCATTTCTGATTTTATTTATTTGGGTCCTCACCCATTTTTTTCTTGATGAATCTGATTAAAGGCTTGTCAATTTTGTTTATCTTTTCAAAGAACCAGATCCTGGATTTACTGATCCTTTGAATTGTTCTTTTAGTCTCTGTCATTTAATTATGCTCTGGTCTTGATTATATCCTTCCTTCTGCTGTCTCTGGGCTTTTTTGTTGTTCTTCCCCCAGTTCTTGTAGATGTAGGGTTAGGTTGTTTATTTGAAATGTTTCTGTCTTTTTCAGGTAAGCCTGTATCACTATGAACTTCCTTCTCAAGACTGCCTTCACTGTGTCCCGTAGATTGTGGACTGTTGTGTATTCATTTTCATTTGTTTCCAAAACCTTTTTATTTCTTCCTTGATTTCATTCTTAACCTATTCATTGTTCAATAGCATATGATTCAGTCTACATGAGTTTTAATATTTTTGAATTTTTTCCTTGAAGTTGGTTTCTAGTTTCAAGCTTTTGGAGTCCAAGAAAAGGCTTGATATGATTTCAGTTTTCTTGAATTTGTTCAGGCTTGTTTTGTGTCTTATCATGTGGTCCATCTTTGAAAATATTCCATGTGCATTTGAAAATAATGTGTATTTTCCTTCTTTGGATTGAAAGGTACTATATATATCAGTAAAGTCCATTTGATCTAATGTGTTATTCAGTTCCACAATATATTTGTCGATATTTTATTTAGAAGATCTATTCATTTTGGACAGTGGGGTGTTAAAATCCCCTGCTATAATTGTGTTACTGTCTATATCTTTCTTGAAGTCCTCCAAGATTTTCCTTATATATTTGGGTTCTCCTATGTTGGGTACATATGTGTTTACAATATTTATGTCTTCTTGATGGATTCTTCCCTTGAGTATTATGAAGTGTCCTTCTGTCTCCCTGAGTTTATGGTGTCAA